>JAYXIM010046457.1:0-76025 GCA_037575425.1 Anastrepha fraterculus
TGTGATCGAGGTAAGGTGTGCTGTGGCTGATTAGAAAAGGATCATATTAGTCATAGAAGAACTATATTCAATATATAACAAATTTCTGAGCCAGTAGAAGACCAAACATTTACCTTTATGACTGTTTGTGCACGTTACTTGAGACTCAAGAGCTTTTGCTCTCTGCACACTGCACACTATTTATACATCGTCTGGGAACACTGAGGCAGATGTATATAAAGATTAATGAAACTCTATCACTATGGCCAATAAGTGCCAGTACATGTGCGCTTACATCTTTTGTTGGGCTTCTGGCTGAGCTCTTCCTGTAATTTATCCTTGCGTGCATACATATATGTGATGCTGCCTGAAAGAGAAAAATGATCTCCATGAGAAGCCTTGTTTATCATCGAAAGGTACCAGGAGGTTTGCTATTGCGTGCCCAGGGCAACCTCTACATACACCTAATATATAACTGTTATGGGGCCTGGCATCGGGATCATGTGGTCTATCGAAGTTTTTACAACGTGGTTGAAAGTTTGAAACTTTGAGTCATGTGGCTTTTCTTGTAGTATGAAACATTTTTATAAAAAAAAAATTGATTTAAATTTATGAGTAAATAAATATGTCGTCCTGCTATTATTGTGAATACAGTTATACACGCATACATGCATACAATTTCATTCACCTTATCAACTTGTCGCACGTGGCGTCGAACTTGACCATTTTTTGTTTCATAAATTAGGGCACATATCTTCATACAAACATGAGTATGTATGTATGCGTATGCGCTCCGGATAAGTGAAATTAGTAGCCTTCGGAGTTAATTTCGTGGTAAACATGCAGGTACACGCATCCCCCGAGCCCATTTCTAATACGTTAAAGTAATAAAAAGGACATGACAACGAGAGCTTTGGTCACTTGAGGACGAGTTTATGTGGTTGAGTAGTATGCAAACGCACCTATGTATGTGTGTGTACACATTGATGTGTAAATATGTGCACAATTAGTAAAATGAATTAACAAAACAAATATAGGCAGGCATGAACTTCTATGAATATTCATGTGAGAGTGTGTGTTTTGGCGCTTGAATGCGAGTGTGTGCCTGTGTGTCGGAAATTAAACTGACACTTTTCAAACTTTCTATTTTACATTTACTTTATATTTCTATTTGTATTTGTATTTTTATAATTTTTTTTTTTAATATTTATTTGTTTATCTTTTTTCATTTCTACGGTTTTGTATGTATTTTCTGTCGTCGGCTCAGAATTTATTGCTCGTCGCGTCAACAGTGTCGAATACATCTGTCGATTGCTTTGCGCTGCAAAAAGTTGCCGCCTCCTCTTACGCAAATATTTGTTTGATTGTTTAGAACCCAACGTGTAAAATAAAATGTCGAGTTATTTAATTAAGGCAGAGTGAATCTACAGAGAAGAGTATACAAATAATTGTAGCTTTAAATTTTTAAATTTATTTTAAGTGAATTGCGTGCGAAAAATTTAGTAGATACAATTAAATTTTTAGGATTTTAAGTGAGCTAAAGCTTAAATACTTATATTATCTTGGTATGTAAGTAGCGGCAGAGGTACTTGAAATTGAAATTTGAAAAGGTCGAGCCAAGTAGCACCAGGAGATTTGGTGGCTCCTTAAACACTCTGGCTAAAGTTCTAAGTTTTAGTAGATAGTTTGACAGTTTTCTGTTCGGACTTGTCACAAAACACTTTGCAGTTCTGCAGCGTTCTAGACCGGACCATCCCTTTTTATGTAGATTGCCTACATAATCGCTGATCCAATTTAGGATTCCTGCGGAACTGATTCCGATTATTGGCTCTGGCCCCTGAGGAGGCACCGCTGATCCACGGTTGGCCAATTCGTCGTTGGCCGATGACTTGGTCCTAATGGCCTCAGGTCCCTTTCCATCAGTATTGGCTGAAATTTTGGAAGGTGCTCCGATAGTCAAGCCGCGATCAAGGCCCTGTCGTCGCCGTATTGCACTCTTCTGGTGAACTCCTGTAAGGAGGAACTCAAACGTCTCGAACGTGCAGGAAGCATTTCCCTTATCTGTGTTCCTGGGCACAGGAGTATAGAGGGAAATGAAATTGCCGATGAGCTTACCAGGAAAGGGTCGGCAGAACCGGTTCCAACTGTCGCCTTCTCAGATATATCAAAATGGCACGTAAGTGCTACTTGAAGTGTACCTACCTACCTACCTAAGTACAAGATGGTACAAAATTAATCATCCAATTATGTTTGTTAATAACTTTTTTACTTAATGAAAGAAATCTTAATTTTGACTTTCGCGCTCTTTTGCGTGTATGTTGGTGTACTGCAGCTGCCTTATTCCAAAATGTCAAATATGTTTGACGTACGACGCTATTAGCAAACATTGTAAATCTTCAATATTGCGCCACCTTGTACAATGCCATATATTTTTGATCATTAAAATAATAGCAGAAAATGATAGCAAAAATAATAGAAAAGAGTAATAGCAATAAATTCAACAGAAAAAATCGAGCTTAGAACTTCCAATATTCCAACCTATCGAAGAAGTTGTGTATTACAGAATTTAATGTAATAAACTGTCAAAAATAGAGTCAGTTCAGAACGCATTTCAAGATTCAACAGAGCTTGAAAATTGTTACTTTGAAAGGAATAGTCGTGTAAAGCATGGCATGAAAATAGAGTGCGAGCCATTAGAGGAAGCCGGTACCATTCACTCAATTTCCAGTTCTGAGCTGGTGCTATACAAATTCGATTTAGTGCTCTTACGTTACAGTACTGCAGTGCGTATACGTAACCATAAAACTGATTGCCTTCCATGCACGATGTAGACTCTGATTCACTGCAATATCAGCCACTCGAAGGGGCCTATATACAAATGCAATTATTTTTCCATGCCGCTTTTTGTCTCAACAGCAAGAAAAAGAGGAAAAAAGCCAAGAAGGATACACCAAATAGACTAACCAAGCTATTGGCAACTTATAACGTCGCCACAAAGGCCACGGAAGAAATTGAGCACCTGAGTCCATGCGAGTTGGTGCACGGCCTTCAACTGTTTACCAAGATGAGAGGAAAAAACGAACACAAAAACAGAAGGAAAATCAAAGTGAAAGACGTAATCGAAAGAAACCACAAAGAATCAATTGAAAAAGCGTGAAAGCGGGAAAAAGGCAATGCGGGGGCGTTAGCGGGTATTTTTCTTTTGGCGTACTGTCAGCCGCGCTATGCCAAGGCGTAAAGCCTGAAAATCGTTAGTGCTTATATACTATACACCAAGAGTGTTCATCCACGTAAAGCTCAAAAACTCAGCAAAAGAACACCCAAATGGATTGCCGACACCGCCGACGCAGCTGAGTTGATGGAACTTTAAATGCAGCGCTGAACCGAAGTGACCTGCCATAAAGAAATAAAGGTACGCGTCAAGCAAAAAAGAAAAAAAAAAACAAAAAAGACAAAGGGTGAGTGATTCATGAAGGGGGTTGATCGATAAAATGAAGTTGCTCGTAAAATGTCTACCAACACCTACTTTACAACAATGCAACTGTTCATGAAATGTTTCTATGTGTGTGTGTGTGTGCTTGCAGCTAATAGCACAAGACTATTGATTTTGTGTGAAGTTCGAAAGAAAGAAATACTTGAATTCAGTTTCTCTTTGTTCGTACATTTAAGGATGTAAATAATATTTTATGTCCATATGGCAACACGTGTCCAACTCGAAGCACGCATGCATTGGTTTTGTGTTTTTTCAAATTAGCCTCTTTTGCGGTTGTAGGCATATGCGTGGGCGCACACATACTTGCAGACCCACAAATTGGTAAATGTGTGCATGTAAAATTGCTTCACACTTGTGCGTGTGTGTGTGTGGAAATCAATTGATACTTTTAGTAGTATCGTGATATTTTGACTATTCTTTGCCTTTCACTATTTTTTGTGCTCCTTTTTGTTGTTATTTTCTTTTATGCCTTTCGAGTTGTTTATTTGGCTGTTAAGAAATTGTTTTGTGTTTAAAAAGGAAAGTGTTTTGTTTACAACCCACATCAATACAATTGGTAATTGGTGGTCTTTATTTACTGACCTCAACATAAAACAATAGCAACAATATAGTGGTAAATTTCATGCGGACAATTGTAATGCGACAAATTGGACACAGCTGGTTTTGAATGAGGTGGTAATTTCTATGCGTAAGAGTTTCTCAAAAATAATTGAAATATTAGGTTTTTATGTATTATGAAAGAGCTTTATGTAGCAATGCGACACATTGCAAAGCTTTTATTTTATTTTTAATTTTTATTTTTTGATTTAAATTTTTTTTTTTTTTTTTTTTTTTTTTGATTTTTTTTTATAATTGATTAGCTAATGAAGATCTTGCTTCACGGGCATCAGCTGTCTGTTAGTTAGCTAAATGACAGTACGGAGTATTGTTTACGAGGGCGCGGAAGCATTTTGCCGAGAGTAAACGCGGAAAAAGAAAATCAGTAAAGGATTTCAAACGTAATAGTGTTCTTGCCTTATATTTGGCTGGAAAATCACAACCAGCGATTGTTCGTGAGCTCGAGCACCTTAAAGTAAATAAAGTGTTTCTTTATCGCACCATTACTCGTTACAATGATACTGGTAGCATCGCGAAACCTGATGGAGGTAGTCATCAAAAGACTGCAACGTCACGTGAAATGGTTCAAAAAGTTAAAAAGCGACTTGAGCGAAATCCCCGATGAAGTGCCAATCAAATGGCGAAAGAACTGAAACTATTTGACCGTAGCATCCGCCGCATATTGAAAAATGATCTCACAGTCTAGCCTTACAAGAACAAAAAGGCGCAGGATCTCACACTAAAGCACCAACAAGTTGGTGTTAGAGTTGCTTCGATTGCTTCGAAAGCGGTCAATTTCCGAACATTGTGTTTTCTGACGAAAAAATTTTTCAAATTGAGCAATTCGTAAACTCCCAAAATGACAGGGTTTATTTGACCGACCGTTCATGCGAGAGTTTGAGTCATCGATTGGCCACCAGGAGGCAGCACCCGCCACAGGTAATGGTTTGGGCCGCCCTTAACCGCAGATGGGCGCTCTCCAATCCTTTTCATCGAGCCTGGCGTCAAGGTAAATACGAAATATTATCGGGAAAGTATTCTGAAGGTTGCTTTGAAGCCGTGGGCAGACAAACATTTCGCTGGCAGACAATGGACGTTTCAACAGGGCGCGGCAGCGTCTCACAAAGCTCGAGTGGACCAAGAATAGCTAAAAAACAACGTACCGAACTTCGTAACGCCCACACAATGGCTCTCAAATTCACCAGACGCGAATCGGATGAAACTAAAAGATTCACCAGTCTCGAGGCGCTGAAAAAAGCAATTGTCCGCGAGTGGACCAAGATCCCTGCAAGTCACATTCGGGCAGCTTGCGTTTCGTTTCTGGACCGTATCGAGGCCATAGTCAAGGAAAAATGTGGTCATAACGAGCAAAAGTAAATTGATTCTTAATTTTGTATCATTTGTACACATTTTTGTCTTTGAATTGAGTAAAAGTAATTTTCCAAACTAAATGTATGGCTTTTTTAATTGCTTACACTTCGAGCGCCGAACCCTGTGGAAAAAATATCTCCGTGCATCTTACTCCTCCTATTGGTGCATATGGCGAACATGAAGAATGCAGCCATGCATTGGTTTGTGGATTATCAGCGCGAATTAATCTATGTTTTTAAATTATATTTCTCCGGCGTCTGTCGACTCATGTTGAATTGTCAAGAGAAAATATCAGATCATAAGTTCATACGTGGACGTGGAAGATGCCCCGTGTGCTGGTCGTCCTGAATTTCTTTAACTCCGACGCCTTGCTCGAACTCTTGGAAGCTGAGCCAAATTTGACAGTCGATATGATAGTTCAGAGGTTAAATTCATCGCATGGAACAGTTCACAGGCACCTGGTTCAGTTGGGAAAGGTTTCAAAGCTGGGAAAATGGGTTCCGCATAGACTTTTCGTCGCCAACCTTCAGCAGAGAGTGAATATGTGTTCTCAGCTGCTGCAACGGCTTGAAAATGGAAGTTTTTTGAACCGTATCGTTACTGGAGATGGAAAATCGGTCTTTTACAATAATCCTGTTCGCAAGCGCCAATGGTTAGATAAAGATGAAACACCAGAACCGACCCCTAGAGATGGCCTTCACCCCAAGAAGATTCTTCTGTCTATTTGGTAGGATATGGCAGGTATTGTTTATTATGAACTACTGGAACCAAACCAGACGATAACTGCTGATTATTATTCCCATCAGCTATCAAACCTGAATGAGACACTTAAAAAAAATCGACCTTATCGACCGTCTTTAGCAAGACTTCATACCGCAAGGTAAACATTAGGCAAGCTGAACGAGCTCGGATGGGAGCTAATGGCGCACCCACCATACTCTCCCGATATTGCATCTTGTGATTATCACCTTTTCCGTGGACCTCAATCCCTTAAGAGTAACAAGAACTACTCTTCAAAAGAAGCTATAAAAAGGGATATCGAAGCGTATTTTGGCTCCAAGGACAAACAATTTTTTGAGCAGGGAATTAAAAATTTGGCTTAACGTTGAGAAGACATTGTAAATAATGAAGGAAAATATATTACTCATTAATAAATACTTTAAACATCTTTTTTATTCATTTTAAATCCACCTTTAAAAAACGCACGAACTTATGGACTGCCCTGTTACAATAACCAGAAAATAGTGTTGAGACTTTAAAGCTCTCCTCTAAAAAAAAATAAAATAAAAAAAGTAATAAAAAAAAAATAATTAAAAAACCACCTCACCTCTAAAACAACCAAAACAAAAAGTAATAACTGTATACATATTTTTTTATTGTAAAAGGTAGTTCAAACATTAACTCAGCCGCGTACTATTTTTCACTGTTTAATTCCAACTTTGATGAAACAGCGCCCTTAAAAAAATACCTGTTTCTTTGACATTTCAGCTATGCGTACAAAATTGCCTACTGTTAACTACTTTGCGTGATATTTTTCCCCCTTTCACAGCTTTCAAGCGTCTGCGAGTACATCTTCAATACAACCTTTCAAGCTTAATTGCATTTAAAATTTATTATGCTCAAGCAGATTTCATTTTAATCATATTTCTTTACCAGAAAGTAATTTTAATTTTATTATACGAGTAATTTAATACAATTCACTAAAGTTTCTTACACAATTACATATTTTAATCCTTTTTTCTTCTCTCTTATCTCTTTTCAGGTGAGTTTCTGTACATTTACTCAGCCACTGTTACATCATCATTATTTATGTAAGTGATGCGAAAGCGTATTCAATTTTATAAATTTTATCATCAACTCAGAAGCCTTTGCTATTCCTAATTACTACACAAACCCTATTAAATTAATTTCAATATCACAAGTTGCACACGTCGAAGCAGAGCCAACTTAATTTATGTGCACATCCTCCAGAGCCAACCAATTTCTTACTTAACTCTCGCTAGCTGCTACTGATACATATATGGTAAGTATGTATGTACATATGTATATGCGTATGCGTGGGTGTAAAATTTCAACTCACCATAAACTTGAATGTCTTATGACCGTGCAGGCGCTTGAATTTCCATACAAACTGACAGCAACTGCGTGTTTGACATGCAAATAATACAAATATGCGCGCACACACACAAACGCATACATGCATAATACACACTGGCATAGAAAAAATTATACCAGTAAGTAACTGTGCATAAATTTCACTCTGTAGGGAGGTGTGTTTGCACTCCGCTGCTACTGCATTTGTCCTTAGCGCTGCTCCTCGCGCCTCGCGCCTCGCTCATTTTCCAATGTCTTATTATTTGACAGCACAACTGCCCTGTTCCAAGAATCTGAGCAATCTAATGCCTGGCATATGTAATATTTTGATAACATAATGTCAACATTACTTCCTCGCACACATACATACGTGCATGCTTATGTGGGATGTTCTTCGTAAACGAGCATCAGCTTATTTGTCGTAAAATTTCGTGTTCCCTGTGCCGAGTTGCTTCCCATCCCATTCAATGCACGAACGTTTGATCTGTATGGTGAAAAAGTGCAGCACTGCCTAGGAAAAAAATTATAAAAATTCAACGAGATTTTTGAGCAATTTGAAACTTGCATTTTATTTTACTAAAATTTAATGAGCTCTTAAACTGCGTACGAAAAATCTCTATATAAATTCTAATTAAAAGGTGTGAATATGTAATGAAAAGTGTTTAGAATTTTTCTAAGTTTTGCGCAAAATTTTAAAATTGGATTTATTTGGTTTTTTTTGCGCAAAAAAATAAAAATTAAAAATAAAGTGGAAAAATGTGGAAGCTCTTCAGAGATTACAACAAGGATAGGAATAGGACGGCAATCGTTTTGCAAGTACAAAAAGATCCTAAACAGTCATAACTTTAACTTAAGGGGTTATATACCTTGGGTTGGACTAAAAAATAGAAAATTTTTTTATGGCATATTCTAAAAGTACACCATCTTAAAAATATAAATTCAAAAAATCATAAAGATCAGAGCACTAGAACGAAAGTTACAGACCGTGGAAGCGCGCGACCTTTCTTGAAGCGAGACTTAGATGAAGTGCACGCAAAACCTTAGACGCGATTATCTTGAAGTCGTGTTTTTTCGTGTACTTGCCCAGCGCTCGCTGAGTTGGTGCAAAGACCATCCTTCCAGGAGTAGAGAGCAGGTTGTCAAGGGGATTCCAATCCTCTCCTTTCGCGGGCACACTACCTCACAGGCCCCTTGTCTGTCCAGCTCGTCGGCTTCGCAGTTTCCAGCAATATCACTGTGACCAGGTACCCAAATTATCTTTATATCGAAGAATTCTGATGCAATCGAGAGAGAGACTAGGTATTCCCTGACCAATTTCGAATGCTCCATAATAGAGTATAGGGCCCTAATTGCCGCTTGGCTATCGGAGTAAATATTTACCTTCTTAACAGTTATTACGCAGGTAAGAACCAGTCAGCTGCTTCTTTAATTGCGGCCACCTCTGCTTGGAACACACTGCAGTGATTCGGTAGCCTGAATTTGAGTTTGATGCGGAGCTCTTTGCAGAATACTCCTCCTCCAACCCTAGCGTCCAGCTTCGAGCCATCCGTGAACAGGTTAACTAGGCCCTGTTCCCAAGTGTTGCCCCGGTCCACTCCTGCCTTGATGGAATATGGGTGGAGAAAGTGCCGCTTGGACTAAGCGCGGGCACACACTGATCCGTCGACGAGGGGATGAATTCATTGTTTCTGAGGATGTTTGAGTGTCCATATGTCAAATTGAGCTTAGAGCCTAAGCCCCGTTACACTTAAGTGCGCTATAAAACTGCATACACCACAAAATAGTGGTGTGTTTGTGATTTTGCAAAAGGGTGTATAGAGGAATAGCGCAACAGGGTTATAAAATGAATAGTGTTAAGGCAAGTGTAACCGTTATCAGACACATACCTATAACTAGAGTCGTATGAAACATCGGCCAGTATTAGAAAATATGCTGGAATTCTGCAAAACAGGCCGCACCTAAACCAATCTAAATTAGGAGAACTTTAAGTAGCAGTAGCTTTTTTTTAGTCAGACATGTGTCGTTTGCTCTTTTCCTATTTTTATATTTCATAAAATGTCTACTGTAATGCTAATTTAGCCCAATTTAATACTAGTAAGTCTGATGCCTCTTACCTTAATTGATTGAGAGGATCTTATTCTCTGTAGAGTTCATATGTACGTAGTTCGTATTGATGCCATTCTCGTTGATCTGCTGACGAAGAATTATATCCCAAATCCATGAAATTTCAGTTTCTGTTTCTAAAAAAGAATTTGCTTGGCCTTTCGCTCTTTTCTCTTGATATACCTCTTTTATTCACGGATTCTGGTATTTATATTCGATCCCTCAAGTTCTCCCATTCTTGTAGTTTCATATAAACACCATGCCTCTGAAATCAATTTTCAAAAGCCCAAAGAGTAGATTAATTGGTATTTTTACTTTCACTACTTTCCAACTACATTTTTTCCTTGAAATGATTTTATGCACAACTCTGCAATAAATCTTCCTGCGAGCTGTAATAAATAAATTTTAAATAGTGACAACTTAATCAAAAAATCTGCCAAAATTCCCTTTTAGTACCTGATGACACGCAAGGCTGCAAGCGGATGTTTACAATACTACGCACATACAAACCAAACGTAGGAAGGTGTGCATTTACAAATACAGTTCAAAGGTGTATGAATAAAATTTAAGCTGTCGAGCTATTGATTACTCTTACTTCAGATTGTATTATATTTACCTTGCGTATAAAATACGATCTCAGATGTATGTGTGTGGTAATTTTTCTATAAAAAGAAACCTTACCTCACTTACACAAAATCTCATCAAATATTTATTTATATTTTACATGCGAATATCTTTTGTTAATTTCCAGCATACATTTTGTCTATTTCTAGAGATCATAGAAGGCATTGCTTGCTAGTATATTTGTGCGCATTGTTACCAATAACAATCAAAGGTTTTAACGCTTGCTATTTTTGATTTAGGCAAATCCATATAAAGTATTTCTGTGTCACATTCATATGGAGCAAAAAAAATATTCGCACACCAAATGAGAATGCAAGCAAAGCATACAAGAGAGGCTGTTCACAAGTGTGTGTATGATGTGGATTTTACGAGCGTACGAGTAGGAGACTTGTCAATAGGCAGACAGCAAAAATGCTTAGAGGCGTAGGCAGTGACACGGCTGTGAACTCAACCAGCAATCCAACATTTTGGCTGAATTATTGCAGTGTAGAATAAATTTAAATGTTTTGAAGTGAAACTTCTTAGGCGTCGATGGACGAGCGAGAATGGAGAGTAAAATTTCAAGGCCATGCAACGTTGTGGGCATTTTCGTTCCGCGAGAGAGAAAAAAGATATAATGTAGAGGAAAAAAATTTCCTTGGTGCCTACTGGTTGGGGCGTTTTTTGGTCCCAATTTTTTTTGGCATTTTTTTGGTGCCTACTTTTTGGCGCTTATTTCCGTTTCCTGGCCAGTGCTTATGCGTACTATAAAGTGCTATCCATTTCGGCGGCGGATTTATTGGTATTTACTTGCGGAAATTTGTGCCATTGCTGCGGTCCTGGAATCGCTGCGTTTGTGCGGGTGATAAACGCTCGGAGTAGTGCTCGTTGTTGCCACGGTTTGTGTCCGGCGTTTACCTACACCAGTCGACACTTCTCCATTTTTTGTAAATTTTGCCTATTTTTATGCTCTGCAAATGTTGTGATTTTATTGAGATGTATATTCTTTCTCTCTCTCTCTCTCTCGCATTCTCTCTCGGGTCTCTCTCTCTTTCTTTGTCTGCCTTGAAAGTTTCACTTCTGTTATGTGTACTACGCTACATGCAGTTTTTTTATTCTTACTGTGGAGTAATAATGAGCTCTTTAAACAGATTAGCTTGGGGAATAAGTTCGTAGCGTTTTTACCGTAAACTTTTATTTAACCAATTACATACAAATATATATTTGCCGATTTGTTGATGCCGTTCCGCCAAAAATCGCCTGGTTTGGTGTAAAAGAAGTTGTTGAGCCAGTTTTTAAGAACCTCTTTGTTATCGAAGACCCTTGATATGGTTTGACAGGGAGCGGGTAATCAGTCGGTGTAAAGTCCAGAGAATACGGCGGATGCTGAAGGACCTCCCATTCCAGCTCTTGCAGTGCGGGTTTGCCGACTTAGGCAACATGGGGCTGGCCTGGTCGTGAAGGAGTATGGTTTGACCGTCTCCATCCGATCTTTTCTGCTGAATAGCCTCATTCACGTAGTGTAGCTGGGCAATGTAGTGCTCCTTGCTGACCGTTGCATGCTTTTCGAGCATTTCCCAGTGCACCATGCCCTCCTAGTCCCACCAAACACATACCATGATCTTCTTTGGATAAAGATCCCGCTTGACTCTCGGCTTTGGCGTACCACTCACTCATTTCCTTGCTTCATATTGATGGTACTAAAAGCGCTGTTTATGATCGCGAGTTGCTCGATGGTGGCCGAGATGCTGAGAAGCAATTTGAGGGCAACTTTCCTTCCTTTTTTCGTTGAGCTCCTGAGGCACCCAGGTTCCCAATTTTTCGGCAAATCCCATTGAATGAAGGTGATTGAGAATCGTTTTATGATCGCAGCTCATTTTTTCTGCCAATTCACGATTGGTTTGGCAGCCATTATCCTTCCAAAGTGATTTGAGACCTTCTTCATCGAATTCAGAAGGCCTTCCGCTGCGGGAGAAGGAAGCTGTCATCGACGTCAAAATCGCCATTTTGGAACTTTGCAAACCATTTCTGTGCTGAAGACTCGCCTATGACACCTTCTCAATACACGTCGCAAATGTTCGGGGCTGCTTCGGCAGCTTTTGGACCTCGATGAAAAGCTGAAAAGGAAAGTGGAGCAGTTGTCGAAAATGTTGAGTTTTACCTCGTGTGCATTCCATTTCTAAGCCTCAAAATTAATCAAAAATTACATAACTCAAGAATACAATTAAGATAGTTTTGTAGAGCAGAAAGAGTTCTATCGAATGAATACTTAACCTTCGTCAAGCAGCAAATAAATCGTTGTAAAATTAAAGAAAATGTAAAAAAGCTATTAACTTATTCCCCAATCGAGTAATTGCATTGTTTACATTCTTCTTTGATTTTAGACCAGACCCAAAAAATATTAGTTGTAGCCAGAGCTTGGCGATGCATTGTTTTTTCGCTTGAGGCCTTTTCATTAATTATTATTTAATAAGATTTTTTTATAATAAATAATTAAGAATAAATATTTGAAGTAAAGCGATCCGACGGCGTTCAATGGCAAGCGCTGCTTCTGCCAGTCAAACGATAAGACTTTCATCTAGCCAAATAGACACACGCGCTACACAAAGTTTAACTGAAATCGGTTGATTATTTTTAAAAATTGATTGCCATTTGGAATTAAAAAAAAGCGTTCTGCAGATTCGTAATCAGCGTCCTCAAAAATCGATTCGCTAATACTTCCAGCTGAACAGCTGAATTGATACTTTTGCCACATTTGAGATGCTTCTGAGCCATAGTGCACTTCTACGATAGAATGCGTGGCATGTAATTCTAGCTTTATTCCTATTTGCTACATGTGTATATGCAAATATTTTTCACTTAAGTGTATCTGATGATAAGTGCCAACAATTGAGTGCCAGACATTTGTCTGAAATTGTTAGTGTCGATTTTCCTGCTCGTCTATAGGCAGCTTGCAATGGTCGGCGCGCACACGCACACATACCTACATAGAATATTACACACGTATAAGTTAAATATTTGACTGTGTCTGTAATTTTTCTCGCCTAGCTGTGTTGGTAGAAAATTCAGTAAAATATGTATTTTCCATCTAAATTATGTATATGGTGTAAATGCATTTTTATGTATGCACGCGAATGAATATTCGCTTTTGAGTTGTCTACACGACATCGTTGCAAACACAAATCTCAGTCATTTGTTTTATGGTTAGAGTTGCATATTCATTACATTGGTCGGGGCGTTGACAGTGGCAGCATACGTAGGTATATATGCACAAACTTGTAGATGTGTTGTAGTATCCATGCAGGTAAAGCCACTAGTTCTGATTTCACTTACTGCTATATTTTTATAATCCTGGCAACTGGCTTTTATAACAAGCCGATTTTCTGCGCAGTGGCGATTACCAGCCGATGTAGCCATATTATGACGCTTAACAAGTTAGTCTTCCTCTACTTCAGCATCGTACCAATTAGTGAACTGATTTATAATAAAGCCACAAAGTGCTAGTTCAGTTTGTGACGAAAATCGCCTGTTTTGGGTGAATTGAAAAAGTAAAGAAAAACTGAAGAATTTAGTGCAATATGCTCTCTCCGAAACTATTACAAGTTTTCACTATTTATTATTGAAGTGAAATTTCTTAGGCATCGATGGACGTGCGATAATGGAGGGTAAAATTTCAAGACCATGCAACGTTTTGGTCATTTTCGTTCCGCGAGAGAGAAAAAAGATATAACGTAGAGGAAAAGGAGGAGAGAGAGCTATACCTCATATATTTATATCTTAGAAACACTTTAGGCTATTCACGTCTCCCTTTTGTGCGGTTCCTTGCCATTTCTCCCACTCCTACGCTAAGGCTCTAGTCTAAGTCGTACGACGTTTCTCGTATTGTAGAAGCAAGAGAGATCCATGTATACATTATATACACGGCGTTAGAGTATAACAGAGACAGAGAGAGAGTGACGCGTGCACCTACAGCACTAACGCCATATTACTATAGTAGAGCGAAAGAGAGCAACTTATTGTTAGAATAGGATAGATAGTACTGCGCATGAGCGCGCCTTGACTATGAACGTTATAGTGTTAGACGCTATATGTGCGCACGGCTCTAACGCCACGCTAATACATCGGAGCGAGAGAGAGTATATGTGCGCACGGCTGTAACGCCTCGCTAATGCGTCGGAGCTAGAGAGAGGGACGGATAGTTAGAATACGACAGATCGTATTGTGCGTGCTGTGGCAGTACACGTTGGCGACAGACGCTATATATACGCAGTTGATATACCACGTGTATTATTATTCGTTTATGGCGAGGCAACGAAAATATTTCATATATTAAATTGGTACTATTATATTTTCCAAAAATGTTGTAAAAATAGCGCCGTAAATATAAAATAAACGGATTTTTTTTTGTAAGTTTTGTCTATTTGTATTCTCTACAAATGTTGAGAGTTTATTTAGATATATATTCTTTCTCTCGCTCTCTCTCATTCTCTCTCGGGTCTCTCCCTCTTTCTTTGTCTGGCTTAAAAGTTTTACTTCTGTTATGTGCACTTTTTTTAAATAACGAAACATAAATTTAAAAATTAATTAAAAATAAATTGAAAACTAATCAAATCTTGGTTTTAAATTCCAAAAAACAAACAAAAGAAAACAACAATAAAATAAAAAAGACTAAATAGAAAAGGGGTCTAAAAACCTCCTCATCTGTAAGGTCAAAATAATTTGATTAATTCTCTTATTGGCCTTCAGAATCGAAATATAGAAAAAGCAACAAAAAAAATTAAATCACGAAACAAATTCATAAAATGTTAATAAAAAAATTAATCAAATTTTTTGTTTTCACTTTGAAAAAAAAATTTTAATAAAATAAAAGAAATAAATTACTTAATTAGTTATACCCCTCAAAATAGGACCGCAACCTCCTCGTCGGTGAGCTCGAAATCATTTAGTTAAGTTTTCTTAGTGGCAAACACAAAAAAAAATTAGTTTAAATAAGAAAAATTTATTTAAATTAAATTAAAAATAAAATCAACAAACTAAAATAAAAAAATAAAATAGAAAAAATTAGTTTTTTGAATTAAAAAGAGAAACAAATAAAATAAAGAAATAAATTAATTAATTAATGAGATTCCTCAAAATTTTACCGCAACCTTCTCGTCGTTAACCTTAAAATCATTTAATTTCATAAAATTTTCTTTCAGAGTCGAAATATAAAAAGGTAAAAAAAGAAATAATGAAGCACAAATCGGAAAGTTAAATTAAATTAAATAAAAAAAATGAAAATGATTTAAATAAATTTTGTTTTTTAAATTAAAAAAATAAATAAAGGAATAATTAACTTAATTATTAAGAAAAGGTGTCCAAAAATAGTATCACAACCTCAGCGTCGGTAAGCACGAAATCATTTAATTAACTTTCTTATTGGTCTTCAAAATCGCAATCAAATTTTTTTAATCAATTCATTCTAGTAATAACGCAGATGATTGACCCCATCAACATTTACTAATAAAATCGTTACTCCTCATTTCGTGCATTCTTAGCATTCTTATTTATTTTAACGTACATTTTTTTTTTACATCAACCTCCAATTGGTCATTCCAGCAACTGGCATAATACTAGTCTCTCTCGGACTAGTATGACTACCAGTTGAATACCAGTTCATGTTCGAGAATGTTTGTTGAGTAGCTTAGTTTTTCACTGTAAAAATGTAAGCAAACATAAACACACACACATATGTATGTATATATATATATATAATATTACAGCAGCAAATTGTGGTTTGAAGTGATTTTATGACTTTTTGTTTACATGTCGCACGTCACTCGTTACATGTCTTGCAGCCAATTTCGTCAAAAATTTGAAATACAACAATAGAGTTCTTCCCACACTCAATTTGTGTGATAGCAACATGTACAAAAATGTATATATATATGTACATACATGTATGTGTTGTGCTGTGCGTTTTATTGTTGTCCTTTACAGTTTATTGTCACCACTGAATGGCAGCTGCTTTTTATGAGACGCTTTTTCATCTCAGATAAGCGCAGTTGCAAATGTAGCGAAAATTCGTATATATATTAGAATTAGTGTGATGAAGATTTTCTTAATTTTTGATGATTCGGTCCAATATATGCGGCGTTATTCCGGCAATAGCGTCTCGATCGTCCAAAGTGCTTGGCTGGTTAGCGTAGAGAAAATAATCTAGCGTTGTGAAGTTGCATGATGACGTCCACCAATTGATGATGAATTGATGGGGAAAGAGTAGTAATAGTTCTTCTTCACTACTTCTAGGAATGCGTCGCTTTATGGTATGTAGCGCCGTCTTGGTGAAACTACATACATCTCGGATATGTCGATGTTAACGACCTCCAAATGAGTTAATGCTATGACTGGGCTATCTAATTTAAAGATCTACGATATTGAGTAAGGAACTTGATTTTGTCTACTGTCTATTATGTGCACCTCTAACTTTCAACGCTGCTTGTTCGCTACAGAAACTAACCATCGACTATTTGACAGCTGAGAAAGAAAATTATAAAAAAAAAATTGTGAAATAAAAAAATTAAAAAAAAAATATAAAATAAAAAAAATTAAATTTTTAAAATAATAAAAAAATTAAATAAAAAATTAAAAACTCGGAAAGAAAAAATATAAAATTACCAAAAAAAAGTCATAGAAAAGAAGTAAGGTGTAGTATCAAGAAAAAAAGTTTTTGTTGCACTACTTTATTGTATCGGAAAAAATCCATCTTTCCGGAACTTGTTTTTTTTTCTGATGTTAAATGTTTGTAGATATTACTTCGTGTTTTAATTTCCCTGCACAACCTCCAAAAATTGTTTAATTGAGTTTTAAATTAAAAAAAGAAGAATTACATCATAAAATGTAACAAATTGCCAAAAAAAGGAAAACAAAATAAATAAATATATTAAAAGTGTAAAAAAATAACTGAATAAATGAAATTTAAAAAAGCAAAAATTCCAAAAAAGAGTGAAATGAAAGAATTTAAAAAAGTTTTAAATTAAAAACTTAAAAAAAATATAAAAGTAAAAAAAATTTAAATTTTAAATTTAAAACCGTAAAATAAAATTAATTAAACACTAGCAAAATAAAATATAAAATAAAAAACAAAAATTTTAATTACAAACTTAAAGGAAAAATTAATTAAACACTTGCGAAGTCAAATATAAAACTAAAACAAAAACAATTTAATTTTAAAATCTAAACAAAAATGTAAACTGAAAACTAAAACATATATACAAAACTAAAAAAAACACGCAGGAAAAATTTTTATAAAACGTAAAAAAATTTCCAAAAAAAAGGAGAATCAAAATTAAAAAAAAAAACTTTAAAGTAAAGGTTAAAAAAAAAATTAAACTAAAAAAAAATTTTAATTAAGAACTTACAAAAACAAATTTTAATTTAACACTTTGCATACAAACACTATAAAATGCAAAAAAAAAAACAAAAACATTTTAAAGTAAAAACTTAAAAAAAAAAATATGTAAGTAAAAAGCAATAAATTTTAAACTTAAAAACTTACCAAAAACGGGAAATTTATTAAACACTTCCAAACAAAATCTATAAAATATAAAAAAAAATTTAAATTAAAAACATAAAAAAAAAACTTCAACAAAAAAAACCTAAACACTTGCAAAAAAACACAAAATTAAAACAAAAATTTAAAATTTTAATTTAAATGTAAACTAAAAACTAAAAAATATATATAAAATTAAAAAAAAAAAATTATAAAACAGGAGAATGGAAAAATTAAAAATAAATGTATGGTAAAAACTAAAAAACAAATTTTAATTTAACACTTGCAGAAAAAAATATATAAATTCAAAAACAAAAATTTAAATTAAAAAATTTAAACAAAAATTTAAATTAAAAAATTTTAATTAAAACTTAAAAAACAAATTTTTAAATAAAACTTAAAAAAAAAAAATTTAAATTAAAAAAAAACTTTTTTATCAAAAGCTTAAAAACATATAAAATTAAAAACAATTTCAAAATTATTTCGTTTTTTTTTATTTTTGGCCATAGAAAAAATGTGAAGGGAGCTTGATAATTATATATTAGGTGCTCAACTAAGTTATCGCTGTTTTTGTGGCCGCTTATCGCGCAGTGCTCTGCTCAATCGCATCAATTGAAGTCGATACCGATCCCCAGTGATGGTTTTGGTTGGTTTTCGCAGATCATAATAAATAACAGCAACTTGGTCCCACCAAATACATAGCATCACTTTCGCAGCGTGAATATTCGGCCGAGGCGACGTCGAAGCATGACCGGGCAGTCCCCATGACTTTCTTTTCTTTGGATTGCTGTAATGAATGCATTTTTCATCACCCGTCACGATGCGATGAAGAAAACCCTTCCTGTTTTGCTACTGGAGCAGTTGTTCACAGGCGAAAAATCGACGATCAACATCCCTTGGTTTTAACTCATAAGGAACCCAAGTCCCCTGTCTCTGAATCATTCCCAAAGCATGCAATCGCGTGGAAATAGATTGGCGAGTAACTTCTAATACTGAAGCAAAATCTTCTTGCGTTTGACACGGATCCTCATTGAGCAATGCCATCAATTCAGGGTCTTCGAAGGTTTTTGGCCTTCCTTCACGCGGACGGTCGTCAACATTAAAATCACCGTCTTTGAAGGCACGGAACCAATCTCGACACGTTGTTTCACTTAAAGCTCCACTCCATAAACTTTTTGTAGTCTCGATGCGCTTCAGCCAACGTTTTTTTCGAATGAAAGAGGAAAATCAACAGTTCCCGCAAATGGCGAATATTCGGCACAAAATCAGACATTTTCACACAACCAAAAGTATATAATACCAAAACAAAATCACTAATGTGTCGAAGCAGTTTGTTTACCAAATGTCTAAGCTTGGTTTATGACGTTTAGGTTATGTTATAATCGACTAGCGCACACTGCTGGCGGCATCTATTGACAAACAGCGAGAACTTATCTAATAAATTGAAGCTGCAGCTAATAAATTGAAACTGTGAAATATAAAATAAGAAACAAAAGTTTTTAACTAAAAATATTAAATTTAAAAAAATTATTTCGGTTTTTTTTAATGTTTGCCTGGCCATAGAAAAAAATGTAAGGGGTAGCATAAAAAATTGTTCGCGCCGCCTCCACATGTTTACTTGAAAGCTGTAGAGCGATATACCCTATAATCAGAAAGTATGGGGAATGTTTAAATAAAACAAAGCAGAGTTAAATTTCAGAATTTTATTTATTTTATCTCGGGTAAAATATGACCTGTCTGAAGCAACACACATGTGCCACCGGTTATCCCAGTCTTCCATGCACCGCTGGTAGGCCGACGAAGGGATGGCTTTCAGCCTCTTCATCGCATTCTCTTTGATCTCCTCTATCGAGTGAAATCTCCTTCCACGAAATGGTAACTTCAACTTGGGAAACAAAAAGAAGTCACACCGGGCCATATCAGGTGAAGACGGTACTTGCACGATGTTATTAACTTGGTGTTTGGTCAAATAATCCAACACAATTTGTGCTTGGTACGATGGCGCGTTATCATTATGCAAAATCGAAGAACTGTTTGTCCACATTTCCGGCCGTTTGCGACGTACAGCATCTGTCAAACGCTTCAAAATGGATAAATAGTGACAGATGTGTGTCATACAGTCCTACCAACATAAGAAAAAAATATGGGCCGGTTCCCACGTGCGCAGTTCGTTTAAGTTAAACATTCCCGGTAGTTTTTGATCATAGAGTACTTTATATAAATATATGGTGATAGGGTACTATAAAAAATATAAAGAAAACTAATTTGAAAATCAACTTCCATTGCCTGTTTCAGCCACTTGTTAACATCACACACCATCCAACTACTAAGTCTGGTTATTTATGCTCTTTGAATTACTCAAGTATTTAATCCACATTTCTATGTTCACTATTTTGGCAAGCTACACCCTACAGAGCACTTGTAATCGCATAGCGTTTCTTCTTCCTCATTTTTCATTATTCATTTTTCATTGGTTGGCTCTGCAGCAATCATAAATCAAATGAAATTTTACGAAATATAAATATGTAAGTACATTCATTCCGTGCCAGCTTTGTTTTGTGTTGGTTTACGAGCATCCACGCTACGTAATGATTTAGTTGGTGCTTTTCAAGTAATTGTCCTACATTTCACTAACTCTTTATAGCGTATATTCGTTGGTATACAGTTTAGAGTTTACAGTTTACAGCTTTGTGCCAACGCCTGGCTTCGTAATTTATTTTTCAATTTTTCTGAACTTTTTATTCCTCGGAGCTGCAGTGAATTTTAAGCCGCGGTTGATGCTGTTGGCACGCTTTATGTATATCAAAGCCTTTACTATTTATAATTACTTATAAACACGCGAAATACACACATACAGGGTGTGTTTTAAGTTCTTGTATTGTATTGCCTGATTCTAATTCTGTGTCTTAAAAATTATGTAAATAACAGACTCCGTTGCAATAGGCCTTTTAATCTAAGATTCAAGATTTATAAAAAATTGATATACTGTATTTTCTTAAAAATTTCTTAATTTTTAATCAGAGTTTACAAATTTGGATTCGCAGTTTTATTTATAGCTGATTAAGTTTTAGTATAGAAAGTGTAAGTTTTGATTTTTGATCACTTTTCCTCCTGACGGTGTTGCGCATTTTCTTCATATAACGAATGCGCGATTTTTTCATTTAAAATGGCGGATGTACACTAAATTCTTCCGGAAGGCAGCAGCGGGGTTTCTCAAACGGCGGGCATTTTAGCATCAGGTCACTGACTGAAAAAACCAAAAAATTCGCGGAATAAAATGCTTCAAAAAAGAATAATGAATTTTGGGGCGAATTTTCCTGCTATTTTTGCTTCGGAAAAAAATTATTTTTTCGAAAAATTTTCGAAATCTTGTAAATTCACATAGAAAGTAATATCATAAAAAAGATAGTATCAAAAAATATAGTTTTGAGAAAAAATGCGTCTAAAGTCGGCAACGTAACTACTGGGTTGCCCATACTCGACGGACCCGACTTATTTCGATGACTCTTTGGGCCCATTCCAATCGACGAGGCTTGTCCGCAGGCAACAATCTTTGCGTCAATTGAATCTTATACGGGAATAAATGCAAATCAGTGCGGATAATTCGTTGTAAAGTGGTGCGAGCAATGCCCAACTGCTGAGAACGGCGATTTTGGGATGTCCTTGGCGACGTCTCAACACTGGCCCGTACACGAGCAATATTCTCATCCGATCGCCTTGGTCGGTTTTAATTTGGCCTCTTTAGATTAGAAAGAGCATCACCAGTCGAAAACCTTTCGTACAAACCTTTAATGGTGTTCTTAGAAGGCGCACTTTTCACATTATTTAATTTTTTATACGCACGTTGAGTTTTCACAATTGATTTCTTTTGTTGAATGTGAATTTCAACAATTTGGGAGCGCTCGCGTGGCGTGTACTGTTCCATGGTAAAAATCTGCTTGGACTGACGCTTCCAACGCGGTATGTCATTAAGCGATCTGACGTCTCTGTCAAAAGATACCGGGTTGCCAGATGGGTCTGTCGAATATGGGCAACCCTGTATACCCACTCCCAGCACTCGAACGCAAAGAATAGAGTCGTCACGGTTGACGATCTATAATATAAGAAATAGTTAAATTTACGTTCTAAAATTTTTTTGACATATTCTTAAAGGATTATATTAACATTTTATGAAAAACAAAAAAAAAACAAGTTTTGTTCCAAATTTTACAGGTATCTGTCGCCTTAAAACTTACCATTATGTGGTGCTTTTATAATTTTGCTTTGTGGCGTATAATGCACGTAGGTCAAGTGGCCACCTTTCGCCGTGAGATTTTTCAAGCAGTTGTTTTCAATTTTTCTCCAGTTCTCTTTTCGAAAAGAGATACCGACATTTTTAGCAATTCACACAATAATATCTAGTGGTCGTTTGCGCCAGTCGCCGGGCTTTATATTTTTCAGAGTAAGCTAATTTTTCATTCATTTTTTTTTGTAATTATTCATTACGCTGACTTGCACTGCTTTGCTTACGCAGTATATCAACGCATTAAAATATCGATAATTTCTTCCGCTCATTCACGACTGAGCACTTCCGCAACTTATTTAATACTTTTTCAATATTTCACTCTCCATGTCTTTCAAATGCCAGCTGGCAAACACCATCGAAACAAAGCTGTGTGAACCAAATACAATTTTCGATTTAGTGCCTAATAAAGCACACCCTGTATCTATGCACTCCTAGAAACGTTTACGTTCAAACAAAAAACTGTAAAATTATGCTCTACTTCGTTGTAAAATTTTTAATTCAACGTCGTCATCATAACCTGCGAAAGGCTCTTGTGCATCGTTGCAACCTGCTTACCAGCCTTAACGGCGCATTTTTTGATCTTTTGTGTAGCACACTTTTTGGCGTTGAGGTAATTAAGGAAATTGCATTTACATGCATTAATATTTCTCTTTTGTGGTAATTACATCAGTGTTTTTTTTTTCGTTTTCTTTTTATTGAAGATCTTTTAATGCGGCGCCTAATGACGCCTGAAATTAACCTTTGCATTTTTCAATTTAATTAACCTTCTTTTCAGCTTCCTGTTCCTTTTTTTTGTTTATCTTCAGTTTCAGTCTCTTACCTAGCGGAGTCGTTCCAACTACTAATGGCTCTTGCTATTTTTATAGCTAATTGAATTTATTTACCTAATTTCTTTTCCTGTGTTTTCTGTAATTCCCAATAGCAAGCACTTCTTGCGCCTGTGTGCATGCTACGTAATTTTTAGCACAAACTTGAAATTTTGCCCAATGCGTTTATTCTAGAAAATTCGCGTATAAGTATTTCTAATATGATTTTGCTTTAAATTTTTGAGGCTATTTTGATTCCTTCAAGCCACTTATCGTCATCTCCGTTTTTCGCTTTGTTCTTTTTCATCGCTTCGAAATGCTCGTTGGTATTTAATGTCAAGTCACTGGTGCCGCTATGACTCCGGTGCGCTTAATTGGCATTTATTTCTCTTACAACCCTTGTTAGTTGCTGTTCTATCAGCCAGTCGCCTGACTAATTCGGTCAATTGCAATTATTTCTGTGATTTTGGTGGTTTAAAAATTCTAGCGCAAGGATTTTCAAGAGTTTTGGCTACTATTCAAGTAAAATATAAATTAATTTAAAAACTGATAATTTAATCGATAATATAACCCGATTTAACTCAGCTTGATTTAGTTTAATTTAGTCCAATTAAATTTAGCTTAATTTTATTTATTTTAAATTTATATAATAAAATAAATAATACAAATAAGTTAATATTAAATTAAATCATCTCACCTTGAAGTAAACCAACTTAAAATTCTATTAAACGATTTAAGTTAAATTAAATTCAATTAAGAAATGAAATGAAATTTAATCAAATTAAGTTAATATAAAATTAAATCAACTTCAATTAAGGATATCTGCGTAAGTAAGGTTTTCCAATAACAGGTGTTATGGATTGCGCACTCGAGAGATGATTAACAATTTTGTATGGGCGGAATTGGATGATCTTGACAACGTTTATTTTCAACAAGACGGCGCTACGTGCCACACAAGCAACGAAACCATTGATCTTTTACCGGTAAAGTTTCCGGATCGTGTAATCTCTCGAATATCACAATTTTCCACCGAGTCACCCTGTGACTTTTTTCTTTTGGGCCATGTGAAAGAAAAGGTCTACGCCAACAGCCCAGGATCGATTCAAGACCTCAAAGATAGAATTCGTGCCGCTATAGAGGGCATAGGGCAGCCACTTTGCAATTCGGTTATGGAAAATTTCATGAAAAGGATATTGTCGTGTAAGCGTGGTCGTGGTGGTCATTTGCCTGATGTTATTGTCCACTATTAACGGCATATCTTCCTCTTTATAAAGAAATAAACATCCGATCATTTATATTACAAAATTGCATTTTTCTTTGAATATTAAAATAAAACCTCTTATTGGAAAACCCTTTATGATTGACTTTAGTTAAATTAAAGAAAAGTTTGATTCAATTTGATTCTCCTTAATCCAATTTTGTTTCTTTTAATTAAATTCCATAAAGTTCAATTTAAGTTTTTTAATTCAACTCGATTTAATTCAATTCTAATTCTTTCAATTGTTTTTAACACACTTCAATTGGCGGCCGCCGTAGCCGAATGGGTAGGTGCGTGATAACCATTCGGAATTCACAGAGAGGTCGTTGGTTCGAATCTCGGTGAAAGCAAAATTAATAAAAACATTCTAATAGCGGTCGCCCCTCGGCAGGCAATGGCAAACCTCCGAGTGTATTTCTGCCATGAAAAAGCTCCTCATAAAAATATCTGCCGTTCGGAGTCGGCTTGAAACTGTAGGTCCCTCCATTTGTGGAACAACATCAACACGCACACCACAAATAGGAGGAGGAGCTCGGCCAAATACCTAACAGAAGTGTACGCGCCAATTATTTATTTATTTATAATTGAATTTCTATCAAATCTATTTAGTCCCATTCCATTTAGTTTACCTCATCTCAATTCAATTCGATGCAATTCAGTTAAATTTTTTTTAATCCAATTCAATTCAGTCCAATTGTTCTAATCCAATTCCATTTTTGTCATCTGAATTCAATTTCTAATTAATTTCAATTCAATTCAGTTTAATTATTTTTAATGCAACTCAATTCAGTTCAATTCTTTTTAATGGAATTCAATTTAGTTCAATTCAAATCAATTTCTTATTAATTTCAAATTTAATTCAACAGAATTTAATTCAATTGGTTTTAATGCAGTAAAATTCTTTTAATCCAATTCCATTTAATTCTTCCTTTTAATTAAAGTCAATTCAATTTAGTTCGATTACTTTTATTCAAATTTAACTCACCTCAATTCAATTAGATTAAATTTGGTTAAATTTTTTTTAATGCAAATCACTTTACTGCAATGCAATTTAATTAAACTCGATTTCAATTTTTTAATTGGATTCAGTTTAATTCAATCCTAATCTATTTCGTTGAATTCATTTAATTCACCTTAATTCAATTCAGTCAAATGTTTTTAATCCAATTCATTTTAATTCAATTCAAATCAATTTAGTTCAATTCAGTTCTATTCCTTTTAATCCAAGTCAATTTAATTAACCTCAACTCAGTGGAATTTCTAATTAATTTCAAATCAATTCAAATTTACTTAGTTCAATTAAATTTCATACACCTTAATTTAATTCACTTCAATTCAGTTACATTTTTTTAATCCAATTAGATTCAATTAAAATTAGTTTAATTCCTTTTAGTCCAATTCAATTTAATACAATTAATTTTGATTTTGTTCAATCCAATTTAAGTTAATTCAACTCCATTTACTTTCTAATTTAATCCAATTAAATTCAGTTGCAATCTATTTAGTTCAATCCAATTTGAAACAAGTGAAATCAATTTAGTTCAACTTATTCAACCGATTCAATTCATATAATTTTTTGACTCCAATTTAATTTAATTCAATTCATTGCGATTCTGTTGAATCCAGTTCAATTAAATTCAACTCGATTCAATTTCTTATTTAGACCAATTTATTTCAATTCCATATCCAATTCGATTCAATTTTTTTAAATCAAATTCAATGTAATTTAATTCAAATCTGTTTAGTTCGATTAAATTTAATTCACCTCAATTCAATTCAATTAATTTTTTTTTTGATCCGATTTCCAATTCGATTCAATTCAGTTCACTTAATTTTAATCCAATTCAATTTAATTAATTTCTACTCAATTTAATTTAACTTAAGGGGGTGGTAGGGTTTAGCGCTAAAAAAAACACTTTTTTTTGAATTTTTTACAGAAATATGGCTTAAGATACTTTAATAAAATCAGTTGCATGTTATTGTACATCTTTTCAATAAGTTTTTAAAAAATATTAATAATAAAATATTGACAAATAAGCCCATGACAGAGTTTTTTTGGAGATATGTTTTTCGAGAGGTGCTCTGCGGTGCCAATCGGCATTCGTCGTAGAATCATCTGAAACTAAAAAAGTCGAATTTTTCAGTTAAAGTTTGACGTCATTTTTGTAGTTTTGGTGGCAAAAAAACGTAAAACGGCCATTTTTGGCGAAAAATTTCGCCATATTTGTAAGTGAAAAACAACCTTAAAAAAAAAAAAAAATAAAAAAAACAGTGGGGGGGGGGGGGGAGGTATTTTTGATTTAGAAAACGTGTGCCAAATTTGAAAATAATCGGTTGAATAGTTTCGGAGTTGTGATTGGCACCGACTTTTAAGAAGTCGTTTCGGGAAAAACGCGTTTGAAAAAATGACGCCGACAGCCGAGCCCTTGGGAATTGCCAAGCATCTATCGATGCTCCGCATTCGAGGTAGAGTGCCTACAAAGGCTATAACTTTGAGAGTTCTGCGCCGATCCACTTAAAATTTTGACACAACATTCTTGAAATGATTTACCATAAGATGAGTGAAGAAAAAAAATTTCAATTTTGTGACCCTATCCCCTCCTTAATTCAATCCTTTGAGGCCAATTTAATTTAAGGTAGATGTCCGGTGTAACGACCGAAATTTCGACGTTTTTTCATCAATCTTTTTTAAAAAGAAAATAAAATGCGATCGTTTTAAAGTGTTTACATGTTTTTATTGGTGTTTTGAAGTACAGTAGGTTCTGTTTTTATGCGGTAGATACGTTCCGCAAGAAACAGCATAAAAAAAAACAGCATAAAAAAAGCTACTAGTTCTATAGTAAAACTATAGATACGTTTCAAATGCTAAAACCGCATAAATCTGAAATAATCGCATAAAAAAGGGCACTAGTCCCATATTATTACTACAGATACGTTCCATAGACCGCATGAATCTGAAATAATTAAATAAAATCGCATAAACAAAATATTGTATCTTTGAAAATTATATCTTTATATATCTTCCATACTTGTAGGGTTAGCATTTCTGATGTAATCTGTGATGAGTTTTTGCTTAGCTGGTTTAGAATCTTGTTTATATGTACAATTCCCGATAGGTCGACATGCATTTTGTAATTTAAAAAAAAACCGCACTATTTCAAAACCGCATAAAAAAAAGCCGCATAAAAACAGAACCTACTGTATATAAAAAAATTTTTTTAAGTTAATTTTATATTAATTTGTTTAAAATTTTTGACGTCAAAGTGTGGAGTCCTTAAAAAAAGATAAGTTGGTTCGGGGAAACACACAGCTTTCCAAAGTCATCTGAAATAAAAAATTCAAAGAAATGATTATTTTGTAGACTTTATTTTAGGTCTCGAACCTAAAATATACATAAAAAAAAAAAAAATGGCGGACTTGTGAAAAAAGTTCTCAAAATTCAATTTTTTTTCTTCATAAATGGTTTAAATTAAATAGTTTATTATTAAAAAGTTAAATTTTTTAAAGATCCGGGATCTAGATATGTGTGTCTAGAATAACGGGTCAAATCAGTTGAATAGTTTTGAGTCAGTGATTCCCCGAAATTTCGAAAACATGGTTTTGAGAAAAACGCGTTTAAAGACGGTCAGAGCAGCTGCTGCTGGCGTGTCCTCGCGCTTTCATGCACACTACGGCGCGCTCTCTTATTTTAGCTATAACTTTAAAAATAATTAAAATATCTGTCTGAAATTTTTGTAGTATATTTTTAAGATGTTTTTCTTCCGAAAAATGTAAAAAACAATTCGATTTTTTGAACCCGTCATTAATCTTTTTAATCCAATTAAAATTAATTCAATTCCAAAAAAAATGGTTACCTCGAGAATTGTATTTTCTTGAGTGAAAGTTTAAATTTGTTTAATCGAGTCCACCACTGGAACGGATCCGCATCATTCGTCAATTTCCTTCTTCGTAATACTCTGTTCAAATTTTTCCGTAAAATGCTTTTTTATTTATATTTTTGAGATACTCAATCCAATTGCATGGATTTTATTGAATAAACTGGCTTATTTTTGATCGATTCAAACGCGTTTAAGTGGACTTTGAAGTGATGACAGATCTCGATTGGCTCAGTTGTTGCTCATCATTTACTTTCCTATGTACTCCCATGAAGAGAATTCTTGACACAGGATCAAAAATTATCTCCATATACTTTTTACAGATTTGAGTGCCCGGCCCATCTTAATTTCTACCCCACATTTGTTTTAAGTTTTCTTGCTAAAACGATGTCAAATTAAGTGTATACACAGCTATCTTTTTCTGTTTCCGCCTTTGCTTTGCCGCTCATTTTCCGAATGCAGGTATGAAAAATTGTTCCAGCGTGTTTCATCTACAGTTTCTCTCAAGGTTTTTTGACTTAAATATTCCATTCTTAATGGCTAACTGAGATTTCAAGCCAATTTGTGATTGCTTGGTTGTAGATTTAAATATCAAATTTGTGTGATGAATAATTTAATATTAATAAAATACCTAACCTAGTATTTGCCTAATCCAGTAAGCAGCACTTAGTCTCATATTGAAGTGATTTTTTACTTTGCAACAACGTTGAGTAGTGTATGAAGCAGTCCTTGGTTTGCTTTGCTGCTTCATTGGTGTACAGCGAGATGAGTTCTCTTATAGGTATATAAGAGGAGTAATCTCACGAAGGGTTTTATGCTGACGCAAATGTTTTTAAAGCTCGTACCTTAATTGATTTGCTGAATACAATCCGTTAAGTTCTCCAAATCTATGATAAACATCTCATATTTTCACAGTTTTTAAATGTGATTTTCCATGGTTTACTTTAAGATATGGAAATATCATCGATAAAATACACTTTTCCGGGTCGCACCCACAGTTCAATGAGAAATTCGCTCAAACTATTTATGCACTTAACTGTAAGCCCTGATAGAGCATTTATGTTAATGCCCTTAAATATGTATGGTTAGCTTTCTCAGCAAGTATCATAGTTTGATCACCAAGAATTGTAGCTAATTGCAAATCGTCTGTCACCATTTGCCACATACGCACATTCATAAGTGCTTGTTTTGCGCTCCTTTACTCGCCTCTGCTCAGCATTATACCTCTTATTTATACCTATCTTTCTTCCTCTACCTCTCTTTTTCCTCTTTTTTTCTTGCTGCATTGCAGTACTGACTTAAATCATTTATTCGGCCCAAATTGCATTGCGGTGATTTGTATTCACTGCGCTTTGCGTCAGCGCCAGCTACGGCCTTGCCCCTTAGCTATTTGCCACCACCTTTTTTCCATGTAACCACATACATTTCCATATACATATATATGTGTGCATGTATATGTTTTCGTGCGTAAAACATGTCCTTGTACAACTTTTCGTAAGCCAACGAAATGTTCACCAGCAGCATAAATATTTTCTTTTCCACTTCGCTCCTCTATTAACCGCAGAGCGAACCATTTCGTTGCATACCCGTATGTAAACTTGCCACTTAAGTGAAGCCTATTTTCTTTTTTGCTTTTTAGTAGAGTTGTGCAAATAGTGTAGGCTGATATTAATGCGAAAATGTATTTGTATATACATAATGTAGATACTTCAATGTAAATAAATTTAAATAACTTTCATACCCAATATCACCTCTCTTCCCCTATATGCACATAAATCACCTCACAAGTTTCGGCCTTTCGTAATTTGTCTTTTCCCGCCAATCGTGGCATTTTCATACACACAACTTGTATGCGATGAGAACAAAAACGTTGTGCCTCTTAGTCGCTTTTATATCGCCAACATTCGTTCACTTTAATTTCCCACTAGGCGTTGCGTATACGCACCGTATAACCGCACAGCAGCAGCGGCTTATTTCTTTTAATTTCATTTGCCCAGTGCTCATATTTATTTATATTTTCTTGTTGTTGTTTGGTGCGTTATTATACTTAGTAACAACAACAACAATATACACAAAAATAACAACAACAATTTACATTAAAATAACAACAACATACATAAATGTTGCAAACGATGTTCCACAAAATAATGCCTTTATTGACTTTCTCTGTTTGTTGAAAAGGGCAAGAAATTATTGTATTGTTGTTGTTATTTGCTTTCTTCATAGTATGCGCGTAACAAGCCCCTTGTGTCCGAGTAAATGTTGCGACATTAGCAACAAAGCAACAAAAGACAAAAATGTGACTTATGTAGTTGCTTCTGTACCAAATAAAATTTTCCAAGTTCTTAGTCTTAGTCTTAAATGGCATAGCGAACATTTCCCTTACACCTGTGTTCACAACAATAGCAGTGCGATATATTGCAAAGTTTTGACTAGTTTTTTATTTTTTATTATGTCTCTGTTATTTTTTCCTGAAATTATAGCTTAAATAACCACAAAAAGTACATAACTTAATGTTTCACACTTCGTATAAAATTTAAAAAAGACGTTGCCTATTTTTATCAATATTTTACACTTTTTAATTTGAATTTTGAGAGATTTCAAGCCAATTTATGGCTTAAAAAAATGCAGTATATTTTTATAAATATTTTAAGCTTTTTAATGAATATTTTTAGAAAAATTTCGAGTACGCAGGTTGAGTTTTGGTGTAATAAAGTGCAAACTTGAAGTGCCTCGAAAATCGCGTTGATTTTTGACAATAACGTTTTTCGGCGTTCCTTTTTCAGCATGTTAAAGAAATTCCGATCATTCCTTGTACGAAAAAAATGTACGAGGGTGGATTGATAAGTCTTTAGAATGAAAAACTAGACATTGGTTCAATAACAAAAAATGTATTTATTTTTCAACATAATCTCGTTTTAAGTCAACTGGGAGCTAAATCTGGCGAATATGGCGGATGAGGGAGCAATTCATAGCCTAACTCATTTATTTTTTCCTGCGTTTTCCAAGATGAATGTGAAGGAGCGTTATCATGATGAAAGAGGATTTTCTTCTTCTTAAAATGTGGCCGTTTTTGCTTAATATTTTGGTCCAATGTATCCAGCAAAGATGAATAATATTCAGCTGTGATAGTTTTACCCTTTTCAAGATAATCTATGATAATCTATATAATCTAAACCAACTTTTGAAGTCGACATTCGGTGCATTTTTTGCAGAGGAGTTAGCAAACGCGGCACCCATCTTGCTGAAAGCTTTTTCATACGCAATTCATCATGTATTATGTTATGCACACGTTCATAACTAATGTTCACAATGTCAGCAATCTCTCTCAATTTAATTCTTCGATCTTCTGTGACAATTTTGTTCACTTTTTCCACCGTTTCTGGAGTCGTTACCTCTTTTGGCCTCCCAGAGCGTGGCTCATCTTTGGTGCTTATCCGAGCACGTTTAAACTCGTTTACCCAATTATAAATTATTGCATTTGAGGGTGAATGTTCCCCTAATACTGTCTGCAACTCCTCAATAATTTGTTTCTGGTTTAAACCTTTCAAATGAAAGTACTTTATAACAGCACGAAGTTCACTTTTTTCCATTTTTAATAAAAATACAATAGTGTTTTGCAAAAATAATTCTCAAAAAAGTACCGTTTGACCATATGTTATGAAATTTTGACAGCTCACTTTTGACAGTTCACTTTTAACGATCACAATAATTAAGTAAATTAATGACCGATAGATGTCACAATTCTAAAGACTTATCAATCCACCCTCGTATGTAAACCACAAATATTCAAAAATCAAAGCAAATTTTAAGCTGCTTTAAACTGGCAACTGCATATTTTTAGAAAAATTCTGACTAAAAAGTTTGAAATTTTTATCTACTTTTTTTGAACTTTTTATAAATTTTGTATCAAGTGCGAAACTTTGAGTTATATGTTTTTTGTTTGAGTATGAATTTTTTTTATTAAAAAATAAAACAAAATTAAATAAAAAATAAATCGCTAATCAAAACGTTGCAATTTCACGCGCTACTATTTCTGTGAACACAACTGTATATACGAGTATACATATGTATGTGCGTGTGTGTGTGCATTTGCCGTTTATTTAACAAATGCCTTCTGGGACATTAGCAGTTCATGCTAGTCGCGAGCCTCCAATTGAACTCAACTTGTTATTTACATAGTCAAGGCTGTAATCATCTTCCACGAGAGAATTCCTCATTTTATTAATTTTAGTTCTTCGTTTATTTTCTTCTATCTGTCACTACTTATTTTACCGCGCTTTCCTAAAAATATTAACTGGCGCAAAGTACGCATGTAATGCGCTTAGGAAACCGATTGATGTTGTCTGCTTCGAGACGAAAAAGTTTCTTAACGACCGAAACTGTGCGTGTGAGCGTCGTTAGAAGTGTCAGGCGGTAAGAAAAAATAGTTGTGTTACTGGAGCAATAAATTTGTAATGGATTTGACACGCGAAGTGCTGCAGAAACAATTTATGAGATATCATAATTAGTAAAAGTATCGTAACAACAAGAACAAAAAAAAAAAGTTAACAAAAAAACAAAAACAACAAACAAAAAAAAATAAAATTATTATACTTCATAGCACCCAATAAAGTACATCTTTCGCAATTTGTTTGAAATGCGAATTCATCGAGATAACCCGATATAAATGGTACGTACCTAAAAAATAAACATAAGCCTCAAGAAATGTAGAAATACCAAGCAAGGCATTCGGCTTATTTCAATCATATAATGGGTATCATGCCGTGGTCGTAAATTAAGATTTTAATGACATCTTGATCTAATAATAAAATAGTCATCATAATCTTGGCATTACAGTTCTGAGTGGACCATTGTCTCCTCTACAATACGCCGTCATTCTTCTCGACAGCCCGCTTTCACTCTATGTTGTCAGATTCTCATCTTTCGTATATCGTCTTTTACGTCTTGCAACCATCAAGGAGACGATGGCCAGCCTTCTTGCTCCTTCAGGATTTGCTGCTTTTTTGCTCGTTCCTTCGCTGCTCATTCTTAAAACATGTCCATACCACCGTAATCTTTGGGACTTTATAAACCGCGTTAGATTTCCTCTCGCGATTAAAACACTGAGCTCATGGCTATACCGTATGCAGTATGTACCGTCTTTTAATCGTATTTTTGTAATATTTTTGTAAGAATGTTTTTTTCAAATCGCATCAGTAAATTCACGTCATTAACTTTAAGAACCCATGTTTCACAGCCGTAAGTATTATTTTAGTTTTCTCATCTGGAGTTTTTGTCTCTTTGATAGAACTGAAGACTTGCAAAGTTTGATATGGCCAAGTATGCTCTATTAGCTGCCTGAATACGGCATTGTAGAGATGTATTTATGCTGAATACTACGCCCAAGTATTGAAATTCTTTCATGAACTCAAAAACATAACTTTCGATTCTGATGTGACTATCTTGAAAAGATCGTGCCATGTACTTCTTCTTCGTAATAAAAGAGTACAGTTTCAAAATTGTTGCAGAAAAATGTTTTGATCGCTACAAAGACCGTTAGCCGCGCTCAGTTTACCACATTTCGTTTAAGAAGTTCAAGTGTGTGGAATGATAGTGATTTTTTTGCACAAATTAATGAATGACGATGACGTATTGCGGGGGTGGGGAGTTTAGAAAGTTGATAGGACAATATCGTTTCATATCTGTCTGCATACTGTCTGACCCAGTAGTTGCAGTCGTATATGGTCCTAAATCTCATCAGTATGTATAGGCAAAGTGATGTCATCTGACTCGCCTGGAAGGTGTCTCAGCTTCATACAAGTGCCTGCAAGGGTTATTCCTGTGATAGCAACCCAGCAGAAATTGCCTGGTCTGTAATATAAAGGGCATCAGCATTCTGACAAATCTAAAGCTTTATTCCCTACGAGTCACTGGTACCAGGCGATCAGACAGGGGCAGCATAATTTAGAACCGACTGCCTAATTGTCATAGATGTCGACAGCAACAGCAATTTAAGGATTCTGTTGGCGTTTTGCACCTTAGTGGCAATTGTGGTTGTATGCGCCGAGAGGGACAGCAACCTGTCGAAGGAGACTCCCAGAATTTTCAAGTTGTTTACTACAGTCGGTATTGGTGTATCATCGACTCTCAACTCGAGCTATAGTTTGACCTCCTTCGTCCAGGTGGTATAAAGGGTTGCCGTGAATTTAGTTGGGAAAATGCTGAAAGTTCCTCGCAGTGAAAAAGCAAGAAAGGCTGGCGTACTAAACATTCACTTAGGACTACACACCACCGATGTCATTGGTTTATTTGTAGGCTTGAGTACATAGAATAAAACTAGGCAGGTGAAATGGTTGAAGTACCACTCTGGCACTCCCCAAGTATGTTGGCAATAATGCACCATTTTGATACCATTATGAGACCTCCAATAGGCAGATGTCTACAGACAGCCAAAGCTGGTGATGTAATGGACAAGACTGCTGGAATTTAGGTTGGCGCACTGGCCGAGGCTGTTGAAAAAAGGGTGTTCCTTTGTGACTTTAATCGTCTAGTTGCCAAACCTGGACATTCACAGAGAAAGAGAAAGTGCTCAACAGTCTCCTTCTCTGAAAGGTCCCCACAGCTTCCGCAATGGGGAGAGAATGGTAAATCCAGCTTTTCCGCGCATGCGCCGATCGTCCAATGATCGGTAAGCACAGCTACGAGTTTGGAGATTAATTGCTCGTTAATTGCTCGATTAATTAATCGTCTATTGTACTGGGACCAAAGGGTTTTCAGAATAGCACAAGAAGAAATGGGGCTCGATCTTTTCGGCGATATCGTGTGAAATAAGTTGTTGAATTCCCCGTTCACAACAGTCAGGGCTAAGCCGATGATCAGGTAGGAGATCTTTGAGACCAATTCAGTTGAACCCTTCCTGGCAAGCTCATCAACAATTTCATTTCCCTCTATGTTCTTATGTCCTGGAATCCAGAGAAAGAGAAATGTTAACTGCACACCCAAAATAGTGGATCTTCCTCTTACAGGAGTTGACCAGTTTTGATCTGCACCATGGCGTCGCCAAAGCCTTGATCGCAGCTTGCCTATTGGAAAAAATAGTAATGTCTCTCTCGCTCCCACGTGCCCTAAGCATTTTGCATGCTTGTAGGTTCGCAAAGACTTCTGCCTGAAAACACACTTAACAATAAGTAAGCAGAAAGAATTTTGAATTTTTATATATTAGTTTGAAAATTATTCAACGCTAAAATTTTTGGTATGGAATTTGGAAAGCGAAATGTCTTCAGCTGTTTTAATATTATATATATGTATATAATAGGCGCGTACACACGTTTTGGATGTTTGGCCGAACGGCAAATGATTTTGATGAGGAGCTTTTTCATGGCAGAAATACACTCGAAGGTTTGCCATTGCCTGCCGAGGGGCGACCGCTTTTAGAAATAACTTTTTTCTTCATTTTGGTCTTTCACCGGGATTGGAACCTGCGTTCTCTCTGAATTCCGAATGGTAGTATCGTACCAACCCTTCCGAAAAAAAAATTCCATATTATTGCGTCTCAAAAGCTGGTCTCCCAGCTCTGCTTAGATTCGCCAAAAGCGCTGACATCCTACATTATGTCTACTTTAGGTATTCATAGAGGTCGGTCTCCATCTGGTATCGCTAGGGACCAAAAGGTCTATGCGTGGCTAACGGTAATCAGGCTAATCTAACCTAACCTAATATATGTTTTCTAAACTCTCTTTTTAAACCATTTTTCGAGCGAGCTTACAATTCAATCGAAGCGTTGCTATGCACTTTTTCTTTTAGTTTACTACTTTTTTTATATGTGCAGAGTCGCTCGTTTGAGCTCGCATGAATGCTTAACCCTACAGATTGTTTTATGAGATGCTCTCAAGTCCGGCTGCTTTCAAAAAACTATAATTTACCCTATCGCATTTTACATCCAACTGGATAAAAAAAGATAATTTTTCATTATAAAAATAGCTATAGTAAATATTTAATAGGTTAAATTAAAATTGTGCATTCTTTTCACTTAAGCCACAACACTTTTAGGCGGTGCCACTTAATTATAAAATAGAATTGTTTTGATTTCTGTGTGCAGAGAGTAAAGCATTTAATCTGCATTCCCCGAATATCTAAATATTTCATCAAATCAAGCTTGCTCATCTACTTGTACATAAGTTTGTTTGTGTGTGTATGTATGTATGTATGCGTGCATCCTATACTGGTCACTTTGCAGTGTACTCGAAACTCATCTTCCCCATTTGCTTGGTTAGCCTCACATTCAGCTAAAGCTTGCAGCTCAGTAAAAGTAAGACAAAGCAGAGCAAAGAAACACTTGGAAGTTGAGTTTGTACACTTACATATATAAAAACACACTTACACAGCTCCGCACTTGCGAGTACTCAAAGTTCTCGTTTAATTCGACTGACGTCACTCCATCCCAACTACTGCTGGCTGGCTATGTAGCAGCGTAAAATTAATGTCATTGCCAGCGACGGCATTGTTGTGGTCGTTCAAAATCACAAAGTTCTTCAAAATAAGTTTTTGCACACACACAAACTCACATACACACTCATTTACTCATGGAAATACTTGTATAACTAACCGTCCTCTTTCTCTCGCTCTTTCTACTCTCCTGTTCTCTGCCACCCCTGCACTTTGTTCTTAAATTCTTTGGAATTTTTTTTGTGCCTAACACAAAAATCATCATTCGCCTCCGTGCGCTCGCATTTGTAGGAATTTGTGTTTCTTCCAAAAGCAAAAAAGAAACAAAAAATTCGAAATAAAAAAATAAACAACTAAAGCGTTGAAAGTCCTACTGTCCGCCTACATCGTCACCACTTTGTCATGCCGTCACATCACAAACTTTACAACAATCTGACAGTTAACATACTTGAAACAATTCCAAATGGTTGTGTCTCGTTATGGCGTTGATGAATTGCGAGTGTAGCTCAAAAACTAATGGCTTGTGGCGTTTGCTTCGAAGCGACATCTCAAATACAATTTCTTGCAATATTGTAATCGTACTTGGCGAATTAAGTGGACTGTAAGCTTTATGGCATTTAATAGTCACATAAAATTTATGACACTTCTCGCTTAGCTATGAAAGTAATTTAAGTGCGATATTTTACTGGTTACTTGGCATTTATGTGTTTTGCGCATTATAAATGAACAATGAAGTATTTGAGGAAAATTATTAGATTAGATGATCGTTGGAAAGCGGAGGTACACACATCGAATCGCTTAAACTGACGTTAGAGCGGATGTTAGACAACTGGAAGATTGTGTGTTTTAAGTGCTTTCAGAACTACCCGCATATGTTGAAAGGGGCTTAAAGCTATTTCTACAGTTACTAGAAGGTTAGATTGGCTGCTGCTGAGGACAGTGGCTTTTATGGCACAAAAAAAGACCCACAGCTTGACTCATTTATCCGCCTTATTGAACGATTCAGTGCGTTTGATCAAATTCTTTCACACATCCGCCACCCGATTTCAGTCGATCGGACCCCAGTTGCAACGCAGTCTGTTTTTCACAGTGCAGGTTACTCCGCAGGCATAAAGGCTTATCTTTTCCTTTTTCATAAACCTTCCAGCTCCAGAAGCGAGCACGAGCGCATCCCTTTTGATTAAGGAATCTCTTTTTCTCCGGGCATGAAACATGAAATGATAAAGAAAAGGTGTTTCCTAATAGCGGTCACCTCTCGGCAAGCAATGGCAAACCTCCGAGTGTATTTCTGCCATGAAAAAGCTGCTCATAACAGCCATTTGCTATTCGTAGTCCCGGAGGACCCACCATTTGTGGCACAACATCACAAGCACGCCGCAATTAGTAGGAGAAGCTCGGCGAAACACCAACTAAGGGGTGTAAGCGCCAGGTGACCACCATTCGGTAGAGCCCGGGTTCGGAATCCACTGTGAGCACGAAATATCAGAATAAATATAAAGGTTACAGCGGTCGCCCCTCGGAACGCAATGGCAAACCTGTGAGTGCATATCTGCATATAAAAGCCCCTCAAATAAAAAAACCCATCTGCCGTTCGGCATTAATCTGCCAAATTCTTCATTTATAGCGATTAATGATAAATTGCAAGACAAACAAAAATGATAATACCGCAACCCTCTGTTTTTTTGCTAGTAAATTTTCCAAGAAGCTATTTTCTATAGCCCCTACGTTGCATCGCGAAAGAGAAGAAGATTCATAAATTCTTAGCCTAAAATTTAAACATCTGAATTTTGCTGATAAATGGTTTAATAAAAGCTCGCAACCTTGTTTGTTCTTGAGAACCGTGGCTAGTCTTGCGATGTTGGATCGGCCACCCTCCAGCAGTTATGTGCTCTTTGATACGTTGTAGCCCCTTCTATCGTGTAATTGCAATGCAGTAATGGTGGGACTGTAGTTCCGTCTCAATCCGGCTGAAGAGAACTTTTACTCTTTCCGCTCCCATTGAGCTTAAGCTAATTCGCCTTCTCGTTTGCCTACATCTTCCTATGATCTGGAACCTATACCAGAGTTACATCGATCACTTGACTGACCTGCAATTCTGCTTGGAGTACGCTAGCTGGACGTAAGCCGCATGATTTGGGTAATTATAAGGACTCAAAATCACAGAAAAAATATTGTGCCAGTTTAAAGTGACTTCGCGTTAGTTTTTTTTTACGGAAAAATTCCCCAAAACCGCCAGGAAAAAAAAAAATATTAAAAATCAATGCGATTGTTTAGCAATTTGAAACGTGCAACTCAATGGGCTGCAAAAATTCAAGGGGCTTAAAACTGCATATCCGAAATTATTATGAAAACTTTGAAGAGAATTTTTTTAATGTTTAGCAAAATCTGAAAATTTCATAAAATATGGAAAAAATTGAAATAAAAAAAAAAATTAAAAAAAAAAAAAAAAAATAAAAAATAAAAATAAATAGTGAAAATTGTGTGATTATTGTGAACACAAGTGTATGTATTCATATATGCATACAAATTTTGCTTTGCAGCTTATGATTTAACGCATCGTTAAATAAACTTGCTCCCATCATAAGGGTGGGTTAGGTTAGGCTGCCCATTATGGCAACTATACTCAGATTTATAGCCCATTTTGATGCCGCTTGGGGAACCAAAGTGAACTTTTCAAAAAGTTTAGAAAATCCCTGAAGTCCACAGAACTGAGGTCCCCCAACTCATAAACAAATTGTCTATCTTAAGAGTTGAATCTACGTTTGGAGAGAGCAGGACAGTGGCACAGAAGATGAGATGCGAGTCTTCGAATCTTGCCAGCTCTTTTAATGTACAGGGCATTCCACCATACTGCAATACCATAGTCGAGAATTGGCCTAACTACCGCTTTGTAGAGCCAATGTAGTATTCTGCCTTCTGCGGCACGTCTTCTTGTGTCTCTGTCTGTGAGGCTTCGCTTTGTTGCACTGTGTCAAGGTCTATCTTTTTTCCCGTAGTACGTCCTCGATGTATCTCTTCACCGCGTTCCAGCTGTACTCACGTTTGAGCATCTCGCTGATTATGTTGCTTGGCGCGTTGTTGTCAATCTGCTTCCTCAGAGCATCTCTTTCCGCGAGCTATCTGCCACAAATAAAAAACTTGTACTCAGCGGCATTGCTTGCCTTACCTTGCCTATGCAGTATACAGGGTTTGATTGAAAAGTAATGAGCCTTCCCGCACGGAGCGTCTGCCAAGCGAACAACCGAATCGACTGGTAGGCGAAAATAATCGTTGGACCTTCACCTTTCACTAGAAACCGGTCCCAGTTCGCTGGCAACAGCGGTGCAGTCAACATCGCTCCGCCCGTAAAAGCTGCTTTAAAAGTGTGTTAGGATTTTGCAGTGGCGAAAATGCAGCGATCGTTGGAGCAACGTTACTCGATCAAATTTTGCGTAAAGCTAAACAAAACGAGTACCGAAACCATTGGGCTACTCAAGGAGGCCTACGGCGACCAATCTCTCTCCAATGCGCAGGTAACACGCTGGCACAAGTCGTTCAAGGAAGGCCGGGAGGACGTCGAAGGCGAACAGCGATCTGGAAGGCCTTCGACGACGCAAACAGACGAAGATGTGAACCGGGTTCGTGAATTTTTGAACATTGACCGTCGTGCTAGTCTACATGAGATCAGTGAAGAGTTAAATTTAACTTATTACAATGTGCGGGAAATCGTGAAAGCTGAAGGGGAGGCGCTTCGACTCCATCGAGGCGATCCAAAAAACTGTGACAGCCGAATTGAACGCGATTCCGGCGGATGAGTTTAAAAAATGTTTCCTGCAGTGGAAGGAACGCTACCAGCGGTGTATTGACGCTCAAGGGCCCTATTTTGAAGAATATTAGTTGTATAAGCCAAAAGGTTTAATAAAACTGCTTAAAAAAAATAGGGCTCATTACTTTTCAATCAAACCCTGTAAGTATCTCCGGAAGTATCCCTGGCTCGAGAGAAACTGAGTTAAGAAGTAATTCACTTCCCTGAAGTTTCTTTGAACCCATTTGCCTATTGATGTGATGAGTTTCGCTGTGCGGCTCAATGTCCCATCCGCTTTGACACCAAAGTGATAGTTTGCTGTGAGTCCAGCATCATAAACTCAAATAAACCTAAAACCTCTCAATTAGCACTTAACGTAAAATCTATATTTTTCACGCTTGTGCGCAAATACAAAACATCGCTTCTACTGTAATGGACTCATTAATTTAAGTAAAATTGCGAGCGGATTGAAAATTTAGCAGATATTTAAGTGCCCAACAAATCCCACCATATACCTACAAATCCTTACCAGAAAACCATTCAATGAAGTTTTCCGACAATTCTCTATAGTAACAACACACACACACGACACATACACCCTTCTGTTCATTGACTATTGTAAGGACGCGCATTCTTGCTTGCCACTTATCTGCAGAAGGGAATTATCATATGCATACACTCCCTTCCGCTCTTTCCACTAAGGGGCATCTCACTAAATTGAAAGCGCAAACTTTCCCTTTGCAGCAGCGCACAGTTCCCTAAGTCGTATCGCAGCGCTCTTTGCCAGTACAGCCACTTCATTGAAAACTTCATAAAGTGGCGTAGGGTCTTGGGGTTACACAATTGTGTAGTGTCAATGCCAACGCGCATTGCAACGTGCAATGGCAACAACAATTAAAAATTTGTCAAAATGATAAAATCGAAAAGTGAAAACTTTGGCGCGAATACTTTATATAAAGTGGAAAATGTTTTCACTTGCGGCAATTAAACTTCACAGAAAATAGTGTGAAATGAGCATAAAAGAAAAATGAATGAATAACGGAGAAGTCTGACACTGGCGCGATAGTGGATACTATACTGGTTGCAACAAATTGATTGGGTCGATTGCATGTCGAGCGCCAAGAAAGGCAAAGTTGTATGTGGCGTGCAGCGCAAATAATGGCCTTAAGCGATATTGGAAAACTTCAGAGATATTCGCCAACTTAAAATTATTTGAAGAAATTCTGCAATAAACAAATATTTAGTTGGAAGTGTTATGCAAATTCGTTATTAGTTATAATAAGGAGATAGTAAGCAGTAGAAAATAACTTTTAAATCGAATTTATTTGAATTTATTGCAACGCTCGCTGCCGAACAGGGTCAGATCGATCACGCAAAGAGGTCTTACATAGATATGACGTAGATGAAGTGGGACGATGAATGGCTGTTTAACCGCAGATGCTCGATGAAAGAAAGGCATTTCAAGCAGCATGGAATAAATTATTAACGTAAGCTTTGTCAAGGCGAGGATGTAGGTAGGAAAAATGGTTCAAGTACCACTCTGGCACTTCCCACGAAGCACTAAAGTGCCGTTTTGATACCATTATGAGACCTTTTTTTTATGAGTTGGAGGACCTCAGCTCTGTGGACTTCAGGGATTTTCTAAAATTTTTGAAAAGTTCACTTTGCTTCCCCAAGCGGCATCACAATGGGCTATAAATCTGAGTATAGTTGCCATAATGGGCAGCCTAGCCTAACCCACCCTTATGATGGGAGGTAATTTATTTAAATCATAAGCTGCAAAGCAAAATTTGTATGCATATATGTATACATACACTTGTGTTCACAATAATCACACAATTTTCACTATTTATTTTTATTTTTTATTTTTGTTTTTTTATTAATTTTTTTTTATTTATTGATTTTTGTTTTCTTTTATTTTTTTTTTTTGTTTTTTATTTGGCTTTCACTTTTTTTCATATTTTAGGAAATTTTCAGATTTTGTAAAACATTAAAAAAATTCTCTTCAAAAATAAATTTTTCATAATAATTTCAGATATGAGTTTTAAGCCCATTGAATTGAAAAAAAAACACCCAGTGATCTTAATCGCCTATCTGCCAAACCTGGTTATTCACAGAGAAAGGGAAAGTGCTCAACAATCTCCTTCTCTGAAAAGGCCTCACAGCTTCTGCAATGGGGAGTAAATAGTAAACCTAGCTTGCCGCATGTATGCCAACCGTCCAATGACCGGTAAACACAGCTACGAGTCTGCAAATTGAATGGCTGTAGAGCCTCCAGAACTTTCTGAGTCCTCCGTCTATTGTACTGGAGCCAAAGGCTTTTCGAAGGCTTCCTTGCCTGAATAGATGGAAAGAATTGAGAAGCTTTGCTTGGCTTAGACTTCACCTCCAAGAATGATATGTTAATACGGATGGAGTGGCCTATGGTTTTATGCCGTCCCCGAATGCCAGATAGTTTTCAATGAGAATATTTTTCATGGTAAAAATACACTCGAATGTTTGCCATTGCCTGCTATGAAACTCTTTTTGAACACTTTTTTGATCTTCAATGCCCGCAGTGAGCAACGAACCCACAGATGAAGCTTCAGGAAATGATGCATTAAATTACGAATATCGTAGTTCTCCTACAATCAAACGATTGCACACATTCATTCAAAAGCTAAGTAGATTTAAGAATACCGCGACTCCTTACGTTTATTGCATGAAAATGCAGCATCTCATCCATACCCTTTTGTGACTGATTTTTGACTAGAAATCGCATTTTAACCATCAATCACGCACAGTATTCGCCTGATATGACTCCCTGTGACTTCTACCTGATTCGGAAAATTGCATTTGACCATGAAGGGAAAACGGGTTTGCGTCCGTAGAGGCCATCCAAAAGGCTTTTACCGACATCCTGAAGGAAATTGCGGTCAATGACCTGAATCACTCTTTTCAAAAGCTTTTAGTTCGCGCAAAATAGTGGATCGAAGCCAGAGGGGACTATTTTGAATAAATAAACTCGAAGTTATCAGAACAAAGCTCCTGTCGTTTCTATCGTAGCTCAGTCGCGTTTATTATAGACTTCACCTTGTAAAACTAAAAAATGTAGCTTAGTGAATACTGAAATTTCTAGATGTTCAAAGAAGAGAAGAAATGCCGACAATAACAATTTTTTTTATTTTTACCTTCTGCTCAAATATGAACGAGACGTTATCAATAAAACGGTCCGCGGATGACACATGGCAAAAATAAATTTTTTGTTTTTTGGTAGGACTGTTATAAGCTTACATGGCAAATTTCAGCGTGATATGTCACATAGTTTGTTTTCTGTGCTACTGTCAAGCTCGAGCAGGGCAAGCAAAATACTTTTTTCTTTACTCTCATTTTCTCTCAAAAAGTATGTTACCTTTCCATGTAAGCACATGAAAAGTTCTTTGAGAAAGTTCTTTTCAACTTTTCGGCAATCAAATTCGTAAAATTTTTATAAGATTCGCCTATGGAATCAGGTACATTCATATCGCAACTCGATGGACTCGTTTTTGTCGAGGAATCCCCAAATAACGTGGGGCGATCTTTTCATAGGTTAGGTCAGGTTGTTGCGATTATCCAATATGGGACACACTTAGGCTCTTAGCCCATTGTGATCCCTGCTTTTGGTATTATAAGCGTAGGTCTGGGCATAATAAAAGGGCATTGAAAAAAAGAAGATTTTGAAATTTTTTTTTTAGTATATAAAATCATATATTTTATTTAAACAATTCACTATATCTAAGATACATATATAAACAGTATTTTGTGAAATTTTGACGTGATAACGTCTTATAATTCGATTTAACAGGCTGCACGCACGAAAAAATGTGTCGTTACCTTGCTCATTGCCGTTACCTTGCTCATTGCATTGAATGAACTGCAAGCGAAAGCGCGGAACGAACGACAAGCACGGCAACGTTCGACATCTTGCTCTCTCCTACTTAAGTGAGCGTATATATGTATGTATATGCGCATATGTACATATATAAATTCACGTATTTGTATTTGCATATGCCTTCTTACTGATTATTATTAATTTGATTCACTTGAAGAATTTAAAATAAAACCAAGTTTGTTAATAATACCTGTTGTTTTAATGTTATTATTATTAATTTTTTTATTATATATGAAGGAAAAAATGTATGGTAATATTTACCATATACCTTATAAGATATGTTGTCTATACTAATATTATTATTTATTTTATTTAATATATGGAAAATAACAATAAATTATTGTTTTACAATAAAAAAAAGGAGCACTAGCTGCCAGGGCTTACGGCTCACTAGTCTAATAAGATTATTTTTTTACTACAAAAGTTAAGCTATTAGAGAGTTAATTTTCTAGAAACGATTATTAGGCACTATCAACACATGAATTAAAGAAATTAAGTTATGTAAAAGGTAAATTCATAGGATATACGGAAGAATATTTACATAGATGTTGGTGAATGCTTTAGTCCAGAGTATTTTTCATGCCGCTCCGTGACTAGGGTCTCGAGATAGAGACCAAAACGTGGACCCTAGAATGTGTTTGTACAATATGGATATCAAATTGAAGCTGTTGGTGAATGCTTTAGTACAGAGTATTTTACATGCCGCTCCGTGACTGGGGTCTCGAGATATAGGTCAAAACGTGGACCCGGGTAACCTTTGGTTGTGTATGTACAATATGGGTATCAAATGAAAGCTGTTGATAAGTGCTTTAATACGGGGTAATTTTCATACCTATTGATGACTAGGGTCTGGAAATATATGCGTCGTTATCTTGCTCATGCGTCGTTACCTTGCTTGAACAGCATTTTATGTTATGTTATGATATGTTATGTTATGTTATGTTATGTTATGTTATGTTATGTTATGTTATGTTATGTTATGTTATGTTATGTTATGTTATGTTATGTTATGTTATGTTGTGTTGTGTTATGTTGTGTTATGTTATGTTATGTTATGTTATGTTATGTTATGTTATGTTATGTTATGTTATGTTATGTTATGTTATGTTATGTTATGTTATGTTATGTTATGTTATGTTATGTTATGTTATGTTATGTTATGTTATGTTATGTTATAGTTATGTTATGTTATGTTAATGTTAACTCATTCTCTACATCCATACAAAATATCTACCAAACAAATAAAATTAAGATTTTCTTTTGAAAAATGCAACCATTCAATCAGTATTTTCTTATGACGTTATCACGTTAAACTATCGTCAGTAAACCGACTTTACAGACAACCTCTTTTTATTTCAAAATTTCGAAAACTCAGCCGTTGGTACCTCATCTTCCTTGACGTCTCAAAAAAAAATGCTCTTGCCGTAGACAGCATAACTCATTATTGGTTCATCTAAAATCAAAAAACCAAACGGATTTCGTTAGTACATGGATAAATCTCGTTGTTGTACGAAGGAAAAGAAAAATCAAAATTTGAATTTTTGACAGGCTTTGAACCAAAAAAAAAACATTTTTTAGTGAAATTTTCGACACAAAAAAAAAATAGATGTAATTAAAAAAAAATCCTTCGTTCAATAACTAGATAACGTTATTTCTAGAGATTTGTATAAAATTTGAACTAAATCGCTTCACCGCCTTAAAAAATGGAGTCCACCGACTTAAAAAATGGAGTTTTGAGACGTTGACACGTTTAAAGCGAATGTTCAACTGATGTGGCCTAATGGGCGGAACTTCTGAAGGGTCTATCTCTTAGAATTTTACTCGGATCGACTTAAAATTTTAGGAGAGTATTTTAAACATGCTGTACTATTTAATGAGATAAAGAAACTCGATTTTTTGAAATTTTCAAACCCACCTAACCCCTTAAGCCCAGTTATTTCCTTCTCGTGCTAAGTTGCGCCAAGTGAAGCCAAGTACTCCTTCTCCTGATCTTTCCAACGCAAAGGAGGACTTCATCTTCTTCTGCTACCACCAGCTGATACCGCATCGAATACTTTCAGAGCCGGAGCCAGCTTTATTGCGATTAATTTTGTGCCGCCTTGTATTTAAGTTCGAGTTCATAAATTTTAATTGAGATATTTATTTGAGGCTCCCCAAAGCTAAAGAAGTTCATAATATTTCACTAACTAACAATTAATCTTCAGCTGAGTTGCAATCAACACTTAAATACAATTATGAGCTTGCCCCATTAATCTCTCTTTTCAATGTACTTTTATCGTAGATGTCCAAAGACGTCACCTTTGTTAATCCAAAATAACAAAAAACAACAACACCAAAAGAACTTAATTATGTTGACAGACTGCCAAAATATTTTGCTTCTACGGATATGTGTGTGTGAATTTGTATGAGTGTGTGAATTTCTATGTGTGTGTGTTTGTGTTGTTTCTCCTCAAATTAATCTACAAGCACATGCAGTAGTGTGTATGTGTATGTGTATATGTATGTATATGTGTATGTACAAGCGCTGTATGTTGAGCACAAGTCTGTGGCTTGTTGTTGTCACTTAGTTGACAATGTCCGTAACAGCATTTTTTTTGTTTTGCCACACGTCTGTTAAGTTTTCTCATTGAAAAGATTATAAAATTAATGATGCTACTGCGTTTCATGAAAAAGCAAGCAGGCGAAAAAAAGAACAATACCAGTAAAAAGTACACGAAACAAGTGTTAAAAAGTTCGTCAATTGTAAGCAGTTGTTCTGTGATAACGGTAATGCCAGTTAGTCAATGTGCAACGTTGCCAGCAACAATAGCAGAAACAGTTAGCAGCAGCAACTTGTTGACATGTGACGCGTCGTAATCGTGGTTAAAAAGCGGCAGTTTGCCATAAAGTTTTTGTGGTATTTTGGGTTGTTGTCGCACCTCGATTTATTTGCACAATCCTTTAACCATTTGTGGCTGCTGCATATACGCCAGTACTTAGAATAATAGCAGCGCGACATAATGCGAAGCTTTGACTAGTTTTTTATTTTTTATTTACTTATATTTTTTTTTTTATTTTGCTATGAAAATATAGCTAATACTACAGCAAAAACCATAAAACTCAGCGTTTAAAAGTTAGTGCAAATTAAAAGCAAAAACCAACAAATTTTCATAAAAATTATAGTCAAAATCTTTAGAAAACCTGGATATGCAGTTTTTTTAAATTTTAGTATAACAAAGTGCAAGTTTCGTATAGCTCAAACGTCGCGTTGATTTTTTCCAATTTTTCCTCCGACGGGTTTACCCATTTTCTCTTGATGATTACACTTTTTTTGTGTTTTTAATTTTAAGCCGTTTTAAACTGGCACATTATATACATTTAATTGGCGCGTACACCCTTTTTGGGAGTTTGGCCGAGGTCCTCCTCCTGTTTGTGGTGTGCGTCTTGATGTTCTTCCACAAATGGAGGGACCTACAGTTGCAAGCCGACTCCGAACGGCAGATATATATATATATATTTTTTTATGAGGAGCTTTTTCATGGCGGAAATACACTCGGAGGTTTGCCATTGGCTGCCAAGGGGCGACCGCTATTAGAAAAAACTTTTTCTTAACTTTTGATCTTTCACCGAGATTCGAACCGACGTTCTCTCTCTGAATTCCGAATGGTAGTCACGCACCAACCATTCGGCCACGGCGGCCGCACATTACTATATCACAATTAAATCGTCTACAAAACTACATAGCCAGAATTTTTCTAAAGATTCTGACTAAATTATGTATGAAAATTTCATGATTTTTTTTTTGGAATTTTGTGCGAAGTCTGAAAATTTTGATGTGTTTTGGTTAATTTAGAAAACTAAGAAAAAAAAAATTATCAAAAAAAAACTATAAAAAAAAATAATATAGAAAACTAAGAAAAAAAATCATCAAAAAAAAAGAAAACTAATAATAAAAAACAACATATATATAAAGGGTGGTTAAGTTATAAGGGCCGGTGTTGATTTTGAATAAAATACAATTTTCTTAGGAAATTATTGTCATTTCTCTTTATTATGATAATATTGGTATGGCTCAATTACGTATGGAACAAAATATCGGCCTCGGCAGCACACCTCCATCCGATGGTCTGAATTTTCGATGACGCTGAGGCATAATTGAGGTTCTATGCCGTTAATGTGCCAAATTATCTCATCCTTTAGCTCTTGAATTGTTGCTGGCTTATCGACGTACACCTTTTCTTTCAAATCATCCCAAAGAAAGAAGTCCAACGGTGTCAAATCACATGATCTTGGCGACCAATTGACATCGCTGCGAGGTGAGACTATTCGGCCATCAAATTTTTCGCGCAAAACAGCCATTGCGTCGTTAGCTGTGTGACAAGTGGCACCGTCCTGTTGAAACCACATATCGTCCACATCCATATCTTCCAATTCGGGCCATAAAAAGTTCGTTATCATCTCACGATAGCGAACTCTATTCACAGTAACTGCCTGACCGGCCTCATGTTGGAAAAAATACGGCCCAATGATGCCGCCGGCCCATAAAGCGCACCAAACAGTCACTCTTTGTGGGTGCAGTGGTTTTTCGGCAATCACTCTTGGATTATCATATTGGGCGTATTCTGATTATTGACGAATCCACTGAGGTGAAAATGTGCCTCATCACTGAAGATGATTTTCTTCGAAAATTGGTTGCTATTTCCTGCCACCATTCTGACCATTCACGACGCTTGAAATGGTCAAGAGGCTTGGGTTCTTGATTAAATTGCACCTTGTAAGCGTGTAAATGCAAGTCTTTATGCATAATGTTCATCAACGACGAGCGTGAGAGGTGCAATTGTTGCGCACGACGACGAGTTGAGGTGGATGGGTCTTCAACCACACTATCGCGAACAGCAGCAATATTTTCTGCAGTACGAGCTCTACGAGCATGCACTGGTGTTTTCACATCTCCTACAAACCCGGTTTGCTCAAACTTTTGCACAATTTTTTTGATTGTACGCACACTTGGACGATTAAATAGACCGAACAAATCACGAAGGGCGCGATATGCTTTTTGATTTGAACGCCCGTTTTCATAATAAGCCTGAATAACTTTAACGCGTTGCTCGATTGTGTATCTTTCCATGGTTCGAATTGAGTTAGTCTGAAATTGAAAAATGTCAAATGAAATGCAGAAAAAAAACTTGAGGTTTAGGTGTGGTTCACATTCAACATCGGCCCTTGAAATTTAACCACTTAAAAAAAAAACAATTGAAATAAAAAAAATATATTAATTAAAAAAAAATAGAAATAAAAAAATTAAAAATAAAAATAAAAAGATAAAAATAAAATAATAAAAATAAAAAAATAAAAATAAAAAAAGAGAAATAAATAGTGAAAACTTTGCTATACGTCGCGCTGCTAGTGTTGCGAACACAGCTGTACATTCGAAAAAAGCGCTGGTGTACATTTAGTATACATATATGTATGTATGTACTTATATACTTTCACTACCATGTCCCACAACAACAGTTGTGCCATAGTTTCTTCACCTAACAGCTGTTGGCTCTCCACACTTTTTCTCACATTTATTCTCAATTCTCATTTTCCTACTGCCTCCATGTTCGTATCCGTAGGTACTAAAAGCCACATTTTCCAAGTCACTTATTTTGACAACTATTCTCAGTCAAATCGCTTATTTTTCTTTTGGGTCTACCGCAGTTAAAAGGCAAGAAAGCGTGTGAGCTGTGGCTGGTATCTGCTATCTGCAGTTGTCACTTGGGTTTACAGTAACTGATGTGGTTGGTTGCTTCGTGGTTATGACGTCTGCTTGATTGCTGATTTTTGTGCCACTGGCTATCGTTCTTATTCACTTGCATAAATTCGCAAAGTGAGTTTTGAAATGCTAGCAATAGTGGGATTTGTCTTGTGGGCCAGCTACTCACTCGGGGTGGCGCAACCGATTACTACTCTGCTCTAGACAGTTCAAGCTGCCATTAAATCTGTACAGTGAACGTAGACATATTTTTGATGATCTGGCTTAGTAGAGCACGACGAATGTGATTTGGAAGCCTGGTTAAATTTGCATTGCGCCTTAGTTGGTTAGGCGGTGAAATCGATCGTGAATGTACTCTGCCTCAGTATGTGGGCATGATGGTGATGGAGGTGTTGTCTGACACAGCTCAAAGCTCAGTTAAAACAAATATGCCATTTTGATATATCACTGGTAGAACCATTGCTTTTTATTAGTCGAACCATCTTGCTTTGACTATGAATCTGTCTATGTCGTCTACATATTTTCTATTCTGCAATTTCTTGCAAGTTAACCATCGATAATACCCCCAGTACTCTATGTCGTAGAGCACCCAGCCTTGGGCACTCAGCCAGACTTGGGCTCTCACACAGACAGTGAAATACTGTTTCTTTGGATTCTTCTTGATTGCAGCTTCTGCATCTATCGTTGTACGGCCACCCCATCTTCCTGGCATGGCCTTCCCAAGGCCAGTGGTCAGTTATTGTTGACGTAATTCCGAATATGTCTGCTCGTGGATTTCTTAACACCTCGTCAGTTCTGGACTTCTTAAAATTGGGCCATGTTTGTTTAGTTATTTTGCAGGTACCGGCGTTAGTACATTTGTTAACGGCCTGTTTCGGGAAAAGCAAGAAGATCTCACTTTTGCGCACGCCTTGGGGACAGTTATTTCTAGTCCTTGAGATTCGTTATAGGATGCCCGCTGTCTTGCCAGTTCATTAGCTTTCTGATTTCCTTCTATGTTCTTGTGACCAAGTACGCAGATGAGAGTGATGTCTGTCGCTGCGCTAAAGTATTAAATTCTTTGCATCGTCTGACGATTTTTGAATTGGTTATAGGTGACTTTAAAGCTAAGATGGCTGCTTGACTATCTGGATGGCATCGGGCTTCACCACGCAGGCCAACAGCATATAGATCATGGCAGTCCAGTTGTAAGGTGCCTATACAGGTCTGGCCTAGAAAGGAATGAACACAGAACTAGGGCTCTCATGAATCTAGATCGAGATTTCATCATATATAGATTTTGTGCCTCTTGTCAAACGCTGTCTAACCTTCTATTTCTTTGGCTCTCTGGTAGTCCTAGAATCTTCAACTATTCACAATATTTCAAGTTTTTTTGGAGAGATGAAACGGTTCCACATTTGGAATTAGAGGGAGAAACATGAGCACAAACGAGTGGTATCATAATGGGTTCCTGGGCTAATCATCGATGTGAGCTGGCGTAGCTCTATTGTAGCACAATTCATCTGCTATTGGCCAAAACAACGTTGCTTCTCGGCGATTGTGCACTTCGGACGGTTCAATTGACAACATCGCATACCAGACTCAAAGACTTTGACCTTAGAGAGGAGCAGCTCATAAAAGATGAGTCCCTGTTAATCCTAGCAAACAAGCTGCAAAACTTTCCTGACCGTCAATCTTGGCTTGGTCAACGTATGCTCTGGCTTACGATGATAACGGACCACCTCAAATCATCAGTCACCATCTACCTCAGAGATGCGTTAATTTTGTTGCGATTCAGCGTCGATTCATCGACGAAAATTCAGCACACAAGATTTTTTGGCGTTACTTTCTGTGGCACCCACATATCGAGCTTGTTTCTGTATGCAACGTTATTTAAGTGACTTCAAATGATTTTTTGTGTAAAGCTTAGCGACTGACCAATCGAAAGAGTGAAATTTGCAACAATTTGCTTTCCGCAGCGTGATCTTTGATCTTAGAGCATTGATATCAAAACTACCGGAACGGAATCGACGAACCAAACTTGCGCATAATTGGCCATTATATTATCACTACCAAAAACACCCAATCTATGCTCGAAATATTTTCTATTTGTGGAAGAAAAATTCTACTTCCGTCTACAAAAAAAATTTTCAAAAGTCAATAGAAATTTTTAATACTTAAATAAGTAAAACAACAGCCCAACTCCGTCTACAAAAAAAAAAAAAAAAAATTATGCAAAATCAATTAAATTTTTTAGCCAACTTGCAATTTCTTATACTAGAATTGCATGAGCACCCAAACTGCATACCAGAAAAAAACGATTACAAAACAAAAAAAAATCTGAATAAAAAGTGAGAATTTTTATATTTAGAAGTTGATCTCTCTAAGAAGGTGCTTTTCAACACGTATTGTATACACTTGCACACGGGCCTTGTCCCGTCAAGAAGTGAGTAGCAAACGCAAAGACCACGGCGAAGAGGTTCAGCTTCGGAACTACTGTGGGGTCTACATGCTAGAAGTCTTAACCAAGAACGCCGTAACAAAAACTACGGTAAATATCTTCTCGGATAGCCAGGCGGCCATCACACATTGGCAATTTTACTAAGATCAAAGGTTGCTCAGGAATGTCTGGCAGTTCTAAATGATATTAGCATCAGTTTTATATGGGTTATGGGACCTAGAGATATTGAAGAAAATGTCAAGGCCGACGAGCTATGCTGAAAGGGTACTAATCTTCCACTGCTTGAAAACAGAGGCAATATTGGAATTTCAATGGCAATTTGCGAAATAAGCAGAACAAATAATATTCTCTAGAAGACCAATAGGTTATGGAGAGAAGAAAATACTTGTGTTAGCAACAGAGTAATTTGACCGCAATAGATAAGAAAAGTTGAGGATAATTGCTCAACCTCTCAAGAGCGAACATCTCGACGGTCATGGCTTGAGTTACCGGTCATTGTCTGTTAAGGAGGCAGGCGCTCTTCTAGGCTACGAATATTTTCTCATGTGAATGTTTTCCTCGGAAAAAAGAAGAAAGTTGATCTTTGTTGTACAGTGTTTCACTAGTAAATTGGGCAGTGTTAATTATGTCAGAAAATGATAGTAACAACAGTCGGCTTGTAAAAAATTTAATGCAGTTTTCGTATTCACCGAATTTTTTTATTGCGGCACCCTTTAGGGATGATGAAAGCTTTTCATAATTCTAATACGTCACATATTTTGCTTTTGCAATGGATAACATGAGGCCTGTCTGACAACATGGATGGAAATATGCATGTGTGTATGTGCATTAGCATGAATGTGTCCGTGTATAGGTATGTACGCGTGTGCATGCAAAAATGCATGTTAGGTAGGCATGAAATTTGGAAAACTTGTACTTGCAAGTTCGACATTTGACGTTTTGATGAATTACCTCATTTTCATTTCATACGTACACCTGCATCCATACATACATTCACACATACACGCATACATTAGAAGAACTGTGTCAGGTGTTACTGTCGTCAATTTGATGAAAGAAAAAATGCAAATAGCTTTAGGAGACTTTTAATGTCATCGTAAATTTCACAAAAATGGGGAGCTGTGAAATATTAAAAATTGGCAACTGCAAAATTGCCTAACTTGCAATTTTTTCAGTTTTTGCTAAATCATTCAAGAATAATAACTTCAGTCATCTGTCACTTTAACACTGATGAATATGCATTTGTATATAAATATTTATATATGTACGCCAAAGTATGCTGAAAGGATATTTTACATCCATGATGGAAAGTATAATGATATGGCGCCTATCGTGGTCCCGTTTCTTTTCGCTCTAAGCGAATTTGACAATGAGTGACGTCATGTTAGCACCAGTATGGCCAGATTACCATTTTCGTAACTTGATTTAGCATTTTTGTTTTTGTTATTTAGTCTCGGAGTTTTAGTTCTTTCTTCATGACATTTTTCTAGCCTGTTCTTATGAAAATGTAATGTTTATAATTCTGTCAAAAAAGTACCGGGAACTGTTCAATGAGAAGCAAGATAATTGTTAAATCATCAACATTTAATTTGCCGCCTTCAAAATAGGCTCCATTCGAAGCAATACACATATGCCAACAACTAGTCCAGTCGTAAAAGCACCTTTTAAACGCGTTTGAAGAGATATTCTTCAGCTCCTTCAGCGAATTCTCCTTAACCCTTTCGGTACATCTTTTTATTGCGCCATCCAAAAAATCCAAATTTTTGTCTGAGTATTTATTTTAGGACCAATAACAATACAAATATTTTTTTTTTTTTTTTTTGTGTTATGTGATTTTTTTTTAATGTTGCCATATGGCAACAAATGTTGTGTATTCGTTTCAATCGCAAATAAACTTCTTCTGCAATCTAATGCAAGTTAACACCTTACGAGAAATTTGTTGCCATATGGCAACAAGCTTAGTTTTAAAAATTAGCACAGCTTTTAAAGCTGCGAGCGAAAAAATATTTATATGCCAAATTACAGATTGAACATTTTTCTATATACTTTATTCAAAAATTGTTGAAAACATTTCCCCAAAATGCCTCAAAAATCTAAAAATGCAAAATACAAATTTCAGAGTGAAGTGCTATATGCCAGAAGGCTTTCTTTAAAAATGTTGTATTACCGATATATAATGGGCGGTTATTATTTATTTTATTTCTGTTTAACCATTAAACTTCAATTTTTGAAAATATGTAACAAAAAAGTTGATATTTTTTACAAGAGAGTGTTGACGGCCTTTTAAAGTTTACTGTTGCCATATGGCAACAATATCGCGAAAGGGTTAATGGCGTCTATCGCCTCAAAGCGGCGTCCGCGGAGTGGCAATTTAGGTTTTGGGAAAAGGAAAAAGTCACAGTGGCTAAATCCGGTGAATATGGTGGTTGTTCGATGATATTTGTCCAGTTTTTGGTCAAAGTAGTGCTCACAATATGAGCCTTGCGAGACAGTACGTTATGATGGTGCAAGATCCATGAGTTTTCTTTCCACAAATTGGGCCGTTTCCTACGCACATTCCCTCTCAAACGTCGCATAACTTGCAACTAATAATTTTTATTTGCCGTAAAACCGTTTGAAATGAATTCCGAGTGCACAACACCATGATAATCAAAGAAAACGAGTAGCATGCCTTTCACTTTTGACCAACATTGAGGTGGTTTTTTGGGTTGCGGCTCATTTCATTGCGCCATTCAGTCACATCAGCCGCCTGTTGATTGGTGTGCATGTCAAACTCCTATACCCACGTCTCGCCACCTGTTATGATGCGCTGAATAAACGTTGCGTTCACTTGCTCAAGCATGTCTTCAGCCACCTTCCTTCTTCCGATGAATTTTTTTTTTTAATTCGACTCTCTTGGAACGAGTCGAGCAGCCACGCTCAGCCACGTCTCATGTCCAATGAATGGTGTAAAATGTTGCGAATTGATTCGTAAGACACTCTAAGGTCATCAGCTACCTCCCTCAAACTTAAATGATGGTTTTCCAGCACCATTTCCTTGAATTTGTGGACGTTTTCATCAGTTGAAGGCGTTGATGGGCGACCAGGTCGGGGCAAATCTTCCACGACTTCTCGGCCATCTGCAAAAGCCTTATACCACTCGTAGACCCGTGTTTTTGGTAAAGCAGACTCGCTATAGGTTTTCTGCAACATTTTCAAATTTAAGACAAATTCTTTGTGGATATTTTTAGTCATAGTGAAAATCGCACAGCACACCTGCGGTTGACTGATATAATTGAATGCAAAAAACAAGCTAATGGACAGCTCACGCTCAAACTCTGCAGCACTGTAAAGGACAGCCACCCACACTGTACCAACATTTCGGCAAAAAACAGTTAGACATACATATGTGTAACGCGCGCTTTTTGGATGAAAAATTCCCGATATTTTTTTGACAGAATGTACGTTTTTTAGAATTAGTTCAAGAATTCACTCAGTTTGATTTAGCTTTACTTTTTTTTAAACTCTGGTCACATTGCCTGCGATTGCGGTTACTGTTGGGGTTCTTCTCCTTCCAGCGGTCAAATCTCTCACCACTGCAGTGCTGCCTAGTTTTGGATATATGAACGCACTGAAATGCCCTTTGAAAGACAATAAAATACCAAATTTGTATTGAATTACTTAAAGAACTTTGTATGCGTGACAAATTGTCTTAAAAATGTGATTTTTTTTTTAAATAAATGTGTTATGGTTACATACAATCTAATCAATCAGTTTTTTTGTTAAGGGAATGACTTTTTTGCTATATTTGAGGTTATGTAACGAGACAAGGTACTCTTTTTGTAAAAATGTCGTTATGGTTTCTTCAGTATTTTCTGGTATTTTTTGCTTATTTTTACTATGAATACACCTCTTGATGCCCTATGTCCCACCAAGGATTGAGGACCGGAAAAAACGATTACACCTCTATGGGTGTAAAAAGGTTTTCAATGTTAAGAAGAGTTGAGAGAAGAAGATTAAATGTTCTTGAATAAAGCAAAAAATTTAATTTGCACTTTCAAAATATCAAATTTTATAAGAATCAACAAATTTTCACTAGCACTAAAATCTTCTCAGTGATATTTTTTAACATTCTTTTGTTTAATAAAAGCTTTTTTTTTAACTTACAGTTTCGGTAGCTTTAAATTAAAAAAAAAGAACAAACAGCTTGTACGGCATTTTGAATAGAAACTTTCGCGTAATATGAGTTTGACAGTTAAGTATAAGTAATCACGCACCAACCCATTCGGCTACGGCGGCCGCCCTGTGTGTTTCTTTATGCACTCAAATATAGGGTGTTTTTTTTAGAGGTTAGGTTTTCAAGATGAAATAAAACGTATATAATTTAATGTTATGGCCAAGAATTTAACTTTATTATAAAGATAAGGGTTTGCCATTATGTTTTAAAAATGATACCCATTCAACCAAAAGTGAGCTTCATCGCTGAATAAAATTTTCTTCGATGCGTCGCGCGAACCGAACCATTATTTTCGTAATAAATTTGCACGATTTGCAAACGTTGTTCAGGTGTAAGTCTATTCATTATGAAATGGCAAACCAAACTGAGCATAAATCAAGTGACAGCTGTCAAAAAGACCATCTACGAAAAAAGTAGTGCCAACTTGAAAACCTAACCTCTAAAAAAAACACCCTATATATGTCTGAAGTTAGTCTCAATGCTTAGTGGGCATAGGTATGGTAAGTTTCATACACCCCTCTTTCTCTTTTGCTCCAGCTTGCGATAGCCATCTTCCGTATATGTGTACATATATATTGAGATTTGTATTTGTATATACATATGTACATATTTACTCGTGCATTTAGGTATTTGTGCGTTCATCGATCGGCTCGCAGTGACAGTCTGTCGTCAACACTTTAACGCCTTTAGTGATTCTGTTGTTTTTGTGGTTACATTTGCGTTTGCGGTTATGGCAGCTGTAGTTTAGTTGTTGTGCTGTTTTCCTACTCCTGCTGTTGTCTGTCTGTGGTGGCTAAAACTTAATTACAACGATTCGAGTTGCTGTCAATTGCAATCTCTTCGCTTGTCTCACCAGCTAGCCGGCCTCGGCTGCATTCAATTGTAGGGCAGTTATGCATGCAGCCTGGCATTGTTAATATATACAGATGCGTATAGATATGAATGTAGGGTGCATGTACTCCTGATATATGTATGTATGTATGTATTACTTTTGCTACTTGCTGCTGTTGTAAACATGCCGCAAAATACAAGAATGAATTCAAAAAGTTTAATTACGATTTTCCGTTACTGCTACGGCTTTTGTTCTTTACGCCCTTTTACATATTGACATACATATTTTTAAATGCATACTTAGTGTGTATGTGTATAACTTTACCGCACTTCATTGTCCTTTGTGCCCGGCTTGCTCGTTTTTCTGCAAACTTTTAATCGAATTAAATGAATAACGTCATTCGCATCAGCAGCAATGCTTGACTCTTCTACTCTTTCTTATACGCTCATGTACTCGTACGCGCTTGTGTTTTTGTTAGTGCCATACATATAAATTTGTGCTTATCGGCTATTAGTTGCCACTCAGGCCCTGTGGCTGCTGGTGAAAGATGGTCTGTCTCTCTACGGTAGGCCAGTAGCAATAATTGCTACTCAGACATATGGGGCAAGAGTAGCACAAATTATACGAATAATAAATGGAATTCGATCAACTGCCTGCCTGCTTGCAAAATATATGCGAGTAAGCGCACCGACTGACCTCAATGGACAAGTGGTCCATTAACGGTGCATGTGTGACCAAACTGTCTGTGGTACAATTTTACACTTGACTTCACAATCACCCTCTGGCACTACGCATTATTTACTTTTCCATTGGAAGAACATGCACGAAGAATGTACACCGTTATAATTGGATGTGCGTATCTATGGTGGCTTAGCGCTTATTTGAAGCAGAACCGACTTTAAGTGCGAATGGCCCATGCTTGTGACAAACATTTCATACAAATACTGACATTTTTATATTCACAAAAAAAATAGCTTATTAGTCATATGACATCAGTTTACCTAAATATAACTATGTTTGTTATGTTATTTATGTTACTTATGTTACTTATGTTGTTTTACATTATGTTACGTTACTTTATATTATATTACGTTTTTACGTTATGTTACGTTATTTTACGTTATGTTTTGTAATGTTATTTTACCCCTATGCTATGTTATGTTATGTTATGTTATGTTGTGTTATGTTATGTTATGTTATGTTATGTTATGTTATGTTATGTTATGTTATGTTATGTTATGTTATGTTATGTTATGGCGGCCGCCAAGACCGTTAGCAAAACTAAAAATATAAAAAATTAACTGGAGTTTACAGTAAGTTCTATTTTAAACCTTATACACTAGACATATAAAAAAAATAGATATAAAACCCCATACCAGAAAAAAAATTTAAAACCCCAGTAAATCGAAATTTTTTGAAAACTGGATGAATTTTTTTTGGAATGTTGTATAAAATTTGGTCTCTAAAGTATGTTGCTTTTGTTGTAGTATGAACTATATTTTTATACAAAATCAACGAAAAACAAAAAAAAACTGTGCGAAAACTTTTTTGACTCACTGTAAAAAAAAAATGTTTTTCGTGACTTCGATTTATACCCCTTTTAGTGTACTAAAAACTATATTTTCATACAAAACTAATTAAAAAAAATAACTGTGCGAAAACTTTTTTGACTCACTGTAAACAAATGTTTTGTATTATTAGATTTATACGTCTTTTAGTCCACTAAAGACTATTTTTTCATACAAAACTAATTAAGAACTCACTGTGCGAAAACTTTTTCAACTCACTGTAAAAGTATTGATTTTTTCGGAATTTCTATTGTCCTAATTAGATAATGTTAATAGATGCCTATATTTTTATACAAAATCAACGAAAAAAAAAGAATACTGTGCGAACACTTTTTTGCCTCACTGTAAAAATATTTTTTTTTTGTTTTTCGCTACTTCGATTTATTCGCCTTTTAGTATATATATTTTCATACAAAACTAATTAAAAAAATTCATTGTACTAAAACTTGTTTGACACACAGTAGATGTATTGATTTTTTTCGGAATTTCTACTCTTCTAATTAGATAACGTTAATAGATGCCGCTGTGTATTTTTTGTACAATCTAACAGAATAGCCTGGCTATTATTTCTGCATACTTATTTCAAAATAATTTTTTTGGGGTTATGACACACTCACTTCCAGTAAACCATCTCTGTGTTTCATACCAAAGAATAATAAATAAAATACCTAGCATCTGTCTGGCTTTGGAATCATAAATAAATTTTGTTATACGCGTTTTGTTGGTTGTGGCTACTTCATCAACTAACCAACAAATTCGATAGCTCAATTGATTAGAAAGCGGTTAGTCGCGATTCAATTCCACCAAAGCGCCAATGCATTTGACCTATACATATTTGTGGTTTTTGTTGATATTATTTGGCTCTACACGTAGCTTTTCGTATTGACTTGACTTTTTAACATGACTGCCATTCGCCCCGTCATTTGTTGTTGGCCTTGTCGCCGTACTCTGTTTCTGATGGTTTGGGTCGCGTTAAAATTTTGTGCGGTCAAATCTTAATTGAAATACCAAATGGCAAACCATCAGGCTGGTAACCGCGACTTTGATTGATGACTGTTCGGAAAATATTAGTAAATATATTTTTGGTAGAAATAAATATAAAGGGTGATCAATTTAGAGGTATCGGATATTAAATTGAAATAAAACAATAAGAATTCGAATCGATTGGGCAATCTTTATAACTTTTGTATAGAACCATTCATGACATTTATTTTTTGAGGACAATTACTTTCAAATGTTTGCTAACAACTACGCGGTAATTCGACCATCCGTAAACACCAATTTTGAACGACTCGCTGGAGGACCTCGGTCGGAATCTCGTGAATAACTTTAGTAATGTTGGCTTCCAATGCCGCGATCAAAGCTGGTTTATCCACCAAGCATTTCGACTTTACTTACGCCTACAATTAAAAGTGCAAAGGTGTGAAATCACACGTTCTCTGGTCCGAGATGTGAGGAAAATTGCTCACCGAAACGACGACGCAGTAAATCAATTGTTTTCCGGGTTGTAAGGCAAGTAGCGTTGGTGCTGTCTTGTTCGAACCAAATTTTGTGGAGATCACGGATATCTTCAGCCCAAATACGGCAATTTTGCTTATCGCTTCTTATGCTCATCGCTGAACATAATTCGGGTTCCAAAAAGCGGAGCTTCAGCGAGTTTTTTAACAGCCTTTACTGAAATCGGTCGGCTTCAAATCTCTGACTAGCTGCATTTTGTACGCTTTCAAATCAAGATCTTTGCGTGAAATCGCCCAATTAGTGCCATAAGATGGGCCAAGTTGTTGAGACCAGCGCCGAATCGATTCTTCTTGGTCTTCGACAAAACTCTCATTTACAGCCGCTATTTTCTTCACTTCGGGTGCATATAGTCTAAGCGGTGCAATTACATCCAAAAACGTTAAATAATTCTCAACTTCGCCGATGACTTGCCGAATAGTGCGTTCGGTAGGACGGTTATGTTAGCCTGATCGCGCGATGGATACTTTTCACAGAGCATCGATTTTCGTAATACAATTGTACGAGTTGTAAACGTTGTTGAAGTGAAAGTCTTTCCATGATGAAATGTCAATGAATACTGCAAAAAAATCATGTATTTAGTTTGACAGTAGTCACACGTGATCTGTCAAGAAAAAACCTATTGAGCAAAGTATCTCAAAACAAAAAAGTTCTACATGCGTGTGAAACTTTCAATGCAGGCAAAGAAAGAGGGAGAGACCCGAGAAAGAATGTTATTTTCCACTAGAAATTAGCAACCACAAGAAAAAACTCAGGAAAAATAGCCTAAAATGTATCTGAGATATTTATAAGGTATAGCTCTCTCTCTCCTTTTCCTCTACGTTATATCGTCTTTCTCTCTCGCGGAACGAAAATGCCCAAAACGTGGCATGGCCTTGATTTTTTAATCTTGATTCTCGCTTGTCCATCGACGCCTAAGAAGTTTCACTTCAAAAACAGATTAAAGCCATGAATTTCTATAAATTGCTTTTATTTTCATCCCAATGGAATTTCCACAGACATTAGAGTAAATAAACATAACTATGTATTTATGCATTAGGGGGCCCAAAAAAAAAAAATTCTTTTATATTTACCCGTGGCGCCTATATTTGGAAGATTTCCATTGAATTCCCATGGGGGTACATTTTAATTTCTTTATAATTTGACATACATTTTTTACAGATTAATATTTTTAAGCTTCTCCTTTAATTTCGGTTCACAAATGTCAAAAAGTGATACAAGAAAGAAAAAAAACGAATTATTTTTTTATTTTTTGGCGTCTTGCAGAGCCACTACAAAAAAAATGCTTTACCCTACGCGTTGTTTAAAACTTTTTTTTTTTAATATGTTAAAAAAATGTTTTTTTTTTTTTGCCTCATCCTAATATGCATATACCATTTGCGCTCTTTGAGATGTTGGACAAATAAAATTGCGTAGTTAACAGAGAAAAGCTCTAGCACTCATTCCTTCATGCCATATCTGTAGCCCTAAATATTTCCTCCTCTTCTTTGCATTCTTCTCAAAAGAATTTCTTATGCGTCGACAGGAAATGTTCTTAACAATGAAGCGTAATAAAGTTGGACGAGAGAGAGAGGAAGGAGGGAGGACAAGAAAATGCACACGAAGACGAATTCAACAATGACAATGACAACAAGAACATATCCGCTTACGACTTGCCCTTATTTCCTGTCGCCTGTATTGAGTCGTGTAGTCGTGAAATAAATCGTGCAACAATTCATTTTGAAGTTCTACAATTTCCTGAGACATTGATGCACCATCCCCTTTACACTTTTCACTGCCTTCCTTAACAATCCCCACCCTCTTTTTCACTTTTTAGGAATGCTCTTGCCCTTCGCACTACAATTCCCAGACGCCCATTTCCATTCACTCCTATTGATAATGTCGCTGGCATGTTTCGTGTTGTGCATTGTGCCTGTCACTTGTTGACTTCAAAATTATTTGTAAATGCAAGGTTTTGCGTTTTCTTTTTTGGTTGCTTTTATTTTTACACGCATACGCTCTCTCTTTGTCGCTCGCATCCTCTGTGGCCACAGGTTCACACTTTCGTATTTTTTGTAAACATAGCAGCTGCCTTTTGGTAATATTTCGTATTTTCAACTGAAAACATTGATGGATGTATTGACATCATAAATTTGGAAATTTATATTGCTTCGCAATGCCTCACATACTTTTGGGCGCACAAGCACACTGAATTTTCTTTATTACTTCACTTACGAGCAGCTTTTATTTGCTACTAGTACACGTAGACCTTTTTTAATGAAATGTTTATGTCCGAAATACATTTTTTTCTGTTTACTAAGCGATTCAGAAACGTGCTGTCTTTTCAATAGACTAAACGAATAGCTGAATAGACGAAATGTTCGTGTTTATTCACTAAGAAAATAACAGACATTTGATTATCTAGTCTACAGTCACAAATGGCTTGAGTTGATTATAATTTTTGTACGACCTTGAAATGTCACTTTTGTAGTCAATAATATTTTTTTATTACCCAGGGTTATTGGGCTTTGCTTAATGATTGTAAAGTACAAGTGTCACTGCCACTTTATTGGCTTGCCAGAGTTGAAGTCTGTTGCATGCTTTAAGGCGGTTCAACTTTGCCCCAGCAAAGAAAAGGTTGCTGTTGCCGTCGCTTTAAATTTCCACTCGCCGGCAATTGTTTTTTATTTTGCCATGAAAAAAAGGGAAGAAATCCCCAGCATTCGCTTAGGTGCTTGACAGCAGTCGCATCTCAACTTTTACAATTTCTTTTGCCAATGCAAAAATCCTGCTGCTATCAAAGCATTCAGATTTCTATTGCGTTTATGTGGCTTTGTGCGATTGCATATTGAATAGCGGCATGGAGGAGCATACGAATATTGAAATCTAAGTAAATAGTTAAATACGAATATTTCAGAAAATGTCTGCAAATACGCTAAACCGACTGTAAGTCGTTGGCAGCGTGTCATGACATGCGCATTCCAGCTTTTTTGACAGATAAATTCTATGAATGGTATTGCAAAACTTTTGTTTTTTTGTACACGCTTCATCCGCTTCTGTTGCTCGTGGCAACAAAACTTTGCAACTCTCGATTCCTAGTAAGTGCATGAATGCGTTGCAGTTTAGAAAGTTTTCGCATTTTGCATGTCATATAATAGCAGAAAAACCTGCAATATGTACCTGCAACACGACTCACAAGCTGTGTTCTGCATATCTTTCGTTTATAAAGGGCCACTCGTCTGGCGAAATCTACAAATATCCCTACGTATGCGCCATTAGCTTTTACTTCATTGTTGTTCTTTTTGTTTTTTGCTACTGGTGTTCTGTGCACTATATTGCTTTGGCTATCTGTGACATATTTTCAGAATTTTATGAAACAAGAAGACATGTCAAAGCTTCCTCACTCTACTGACTTTCCAGAGCTGCAGCTTAGCGCATATTAGAGCAAAATACGAAAGGACACGCGCATGTTTCACATCTTTTTACGGTATTTCTTTGTTTTTTTTTTGCACTTTCTCTATGTTTTGCGTTACTTCTCAAATTTGTTGCTTTTTTCATTTATTTATTTTTTTTTTTTTGTTTTTGAATATACCACTACTAATTTTTTCCTATTGGATTGAAATTGGCATTTATGCTGACATTTTTGCATTTTGTGTATAGAGTATCACAGGCAGAAGAGGAAGCAAAGCGAAGAAAATATATCGATATGATTTTCGTCCACAGCTAAGCTGCTAGGCAAGTAGGTGGGTAGGTGGGTAGCTGCTGTGTTCACAACGTATAATCTTCTGTGTTTTACTTTTGAGCGCTGCAATGTGGCAGTGATCCAACAGTTTTTGGGAAGCCAGGCACAAGTTGTAGGTCTAGTAGGTTAGGCGAGTGCTCACTAGGACGAGAAATATTAGTCTAGTAAAACGATGAAAAATACTTTTCTTTTGCTAAACTTTTCATGCACCCTAAAAATTATGTTTAATAACCAAAAAATCGTTTTTGGGTAGGTTAATGTAAATAACACCAAGCGTAAGCAAAAGTTATCTGGGAAAAATTCCATGTGCACTTAAAACTAGAAGCATAAACTGTACACCCAGGGTCTCATTTGCGCATCAATTCACTTTTTAAAGGACTTTCAAGTTTCAAAGGACTACTTTTTCATTATATAGTTTTAAATACTTACTAGCAGTCTATGGTTAGCAAATGATAGAAAATATCACCTTGATCAAGAGCATTTTGACAATGGCTGAAATCCATGAATTAAAGTTCGAGTTGCTGGAGCAGATTTTGCTTCTGGCGAAACCCATCTGTTTCCAGACCTAAAAAAATGCATACGCGCAAAGCGATTTTCATCAAATGATGAGGTCATAACAGCTGTGGAAGCGAATTTGGCACCCCTTCCACGTTCTCACTTCAGAGGTAAAAACATAAAATTTGACAAAATGGCGGACGTTCAGAGATAAAAAAAGTTTTTTGACCCTTCTTTTTTACTTTAAAGGTTCGAAAAATATACTAAAAAATGTAAAAATGGCCATAAAATACTTACGTATCGCTAGTCTGCTATGCTTGCACCATAAATAAAAATCGCTTGGGGACGATATTTTTATATATGTAATCTACATAAATAAGCAAAACAAAAAAAAAAAAAACTCGCAGATTTTTTTTGAAATGAGGCGAGAGCTCTAAAGTAGTTCCCAAAAATATTACTTATTTATTATAAGGCTGCTTCGTTAGCTAGTTGTAATTCATGTCACAGTTTGCATATTTACTTTGAATGCTCCTGAGCGCGCTAATTATTTAAAGTTTATGTCAAAATTCGATGAAAAATCAAACAAACCCCTAAGCAAGAAAATTTTTTATGTTTTTCCATTTCAGCACAGCATACATGCATATGTATGTGTATTATGGATGTAGGCATGTATGTACTTATATTAAACTTCTGAATTGTCGCTCTAGTAATTAGCTACGTATACGACCCGTAGTACCAACAATTTACTGAGCTCCACTCTCATGAGGTTAATATTGCAATTATAAAATTAGAATGTAGCCAACTCAATTAGGATGAAATATACATATATAAGTGTATACAGGCATACATACATATACGCATGCACATGTATAAGGGCGCATTGCCTTTGACATCATTTGTCGAGGCGCGTATTTAATTATCCACTTTGACCCAAGGCTTGAATAATCTATCACACCGACAAGTGGAGCGTAAAGTGAGTGATTTTGCGGCAAGCGCGTGAAAGGTGGAGCGCGTGGTTGTGAAATGGCATTCAAAACGCACGTACAGATACAGTTGCGTACATTGGAATCTGGGTATTTTTTTTTAATTTTAATTTTATTTTTTTATTTTGTTTTAAGAAACTTAAAACAATAAAAATATTCACATTTTGCCCTCCTAGAAAGAAAAATTGAGATTAATGCAAGATTCTGGGTGCAGCAAGTGCATTGTCGTGGATTTTTTGATAGAGATAAATTATGAAGGAGCCAGATGTTTAAAAGAAATGTAAGTAAGCACAAATAAAAAAATGGATGATTAATTTTGCGCCACCTACAGAACGTATTGGCTTTAAGGATTATTCAAAAAATTTCTGATGTCATAAAAAGGGAGTTCAGAGGAAATGTTGTCATCAAAAATTAACTTGAGTACTGTGCATCGAAGATTTCAGGAAGGCTGACTCATAAAAATGTTGACTACGGAAAAAATTATCAAAATCAGCTGAGATGGGTGAAAGAGCTCCAAAATAGCATTCCATTTGGTTAGCAAAAAATCTCCGAAAAACGGGTCGAAATTCAACCGCCGGTGACTCAAAGAGATGGCATGATAAACGTCATTACGTACGACTATATACTTAAGGGGTCACATCCTTCTCTCTTTTTTTTGTTAGTTTGTGTTTTGTTTATGTTCTTTGATAATTGAAAATTGTATTGTCGTTTCAGTTGAGTAAAATTTTCATAAATCGTTTAAAGCCGGAATAACGCTTGCAAAATGTGGAAATTTAGTTTAGAAAAAAAAATCTTTTCGAGAAATTCATAGAGAGAAGTGTTGAATAAGACTTTGTTGGCTTCTGTGCCTCGACTATGTGGAGAATTTTGCGTAACGATCTTGGCTTACGTGCCTGTAAACTGCTCGTCTAAGAATTGAATCCAAATGACCATCGTTTGCGTCGCAACTTTGCCCATTAGTCTCATATCTTTCAGAACTATTATGCAGATTTATTGAAAAAAGTAGTCAAAAAGCGACTGATCGAATGGTCCATATAAATCGTAGGCGGAATGCCATATACCAAATATCATATTCAAAAGTAATTCCATGACCTACCAAATCAAAATAAAAAAATTCATTCTCTTCATGTTTCATTATTATCATTTCAAGCTCTCAAGCTCTTAAAAAGACACCCATTAGTTATTTAAAAAATTAAGTCAAAAATAATTCCTAAATATTCTTTTTATTAATAACTCCTTTTGAATATCCCTCTTTTGATGTTTTCATAAAGTACAGCAACAAAAAAGAAAAATGGAAAAAAATGTTAGAAGAGTCCAGCCACTTTAAGGGGCACAATAAAGGCACGAATTGCGGTCGGTTTTTGAAACGCTGTACAAAGGAAACAAAAAAATTTGTACTTTCTATTTTTTTATGATTTGTTTATTGATTATTAATTATTAAATTAAAAACTAACACAAAAAAAGAACAAAAAAAATTGTCAAAATTATGGGGAGGCAAAGTAGGCCGTCCCAATAAAAGGGGGTGTCCTGCATGGTGATCTGAAAAATAAAAACCAAACGCATTCTTTATTATCCTACTATAGATGCGGCTATCGAATTAGCATTGGACAAGTTAAAAACAAAAATTTTCACAAAAAAAAGTTTTTTTTGCGTATTTTTTCAACAATTCCGATTTTTTTTTTAATACTAAATAAAAAGTTATAGTGTCGAGCTCATTCAAGTCATCCGATGAAGGAATGTATAAAGAACATCCTTCCCAAACTTGAAGTAAGAATTCGAGTTGTCCCTACCGTCAGTTCGAAAAAAGTAGTTTTGAAAAAAACGCGTTTAAATTTTCAGAAGCGGTCGGATCGGAGCCGATGCCATAATAATAGAAATTAAAAAAAAATCCTCTTAATAGCATATTCTTAATTGTCTATACTTTAAAAATATGCAAGCGAAAATTTCGATTTTTTCAAAATTCTGCAGTAAGGAAGGATTAATAAATTTACTTGCACTTTTCGCAGGTAGGCGATGGTAGGTGGTTTGCCGCCCCATCTTCATTTCGAGATATTTTGGGCTTACTTGTGGTTCAGGCAAATTGCTTTCATTATAACTTTTTTCCCCCCTTTCCTTTGCACCAAAATTCAATTGAAAAATCAGCAAGCATCGCGATTTTTCACATTTCCGGATTTCAATGTTCGCTACTGTATATGTATGGCTGTAAGTATGATTTATTTCCCTTTAGTGCCATTGTGCGCTCCCACTCAAGTGTCAACTTCAAGTGCATTAACATCATAATTAATAATTTTATTAATTAGTATGCTTTTGAATTATGTCACACCTAAAATAAATGTAATGCAGTCATAATAAAATGACGTTTAGTGGCAAACCAAATCGGCGGTCAGCTATTTAAATGCCAAAATATAATAAAAAAATTCATATACTGCCTTGAACAAATTGAATGGTGAGTGGTGGCACACTTTAAAATGTTTACTTGTTCTAGCAAATTTATTTAAATACTCACTAAAGTATTACCTCGTCGACCAAATATAGTTTTTCCAACGTTTTTCCCCCACTCTGGAGTCAGTTGTTAAACTCGATTTTCGAAACGGTATTCAGTTCTCGCAATGATTGCACACTGAATGTTTTCTATGAACTCGAAACGGTCTTGCCAAATACCGAATAGTTTTGTGAATACCCAGGATGCACAAGGCGTCAGGTTATGGAAAGACAGTGAATGTGAGTTTTGGGTCAAATGGTCACAAAAACTTATTGAAGTGAAAGGCAGTGTGACTCACTTTTTTAAAAAAATTTTTTGAGGTCTGACAATACTTAAACGTTATTGAAAGTTCACATTTTTATCATGGAGAAGTTCAAAAACAATCCAAGATTTTCAGATTATTGGATCTTTGGCGATGCTAACAAACCTCCCATTCGAGCTCTTGGAGTGCGGCTTTGTCGACTTGTGCAACATGGGGCTGGCCTAGTCATGAAGGGGTATGGTTTGACCATGTCGATCAGGTATTTTTAGTTAAATAGCCTCACTCACGCGGTTTAGCTGGGCAATGTAGAGCTCTTTGTTGGTCGGGGCATTCTTTTCGAGCATTTTCCAGTGCACCATGCCCTCCTAGTCCCACCAAACACATTTCATGATCTTCTTTGGATGTAGATCCGGCTTGACTCTCTGCTTTGGGGTGCCACTCACTCATTTCATTGCTTCATATTGATGTATAGGCACCATTTCTCATCTCCCGTGACGATTCGGTACAAAAAGCGCTGTTTATGACCGCGTATTGCTCGATGGCGGCCGAGATGCTGAGAAGCAATTTGAGGGCAACTTTCCTTGTTTCTTTCGTTGAGCTCCTGAGGCACCCAGGTTCCCAATTTTTCGGTAAATCCCATTGAATGAAGGTGATTGAGAATGGTTTTATAATCGCAGTTCATTTTTTCTGCCAATTCACGACTGGTTTGGCAGCCGTTCTCCTTCAAAAGTGATTTGAGACATTCTTCATCGAATTCAGAAGGCCTTCCGCTGCGGGACGTATCATCGACGTCAAATTCGCCATTTTTTAACTGTGCAAACCATTTTCGTGCTGTAGACTCTCCAATGACACTTTCCCTCCATACGCGTTGCAAATGTTCCGGACTGCTTCGGCAGCTTTTTGGCCTCGATGAAAAGCAAAGAAGAGCAGATGTCGAAAGTGTTGATTTTTGCCCCCTGGGTTTTTAATTAAAAAGCCTCAAAAGTAATAAAAAAAATAGATAACTCAAAAATATTAGGTGCGCAACTAAGTTCTCGCTGTTTTTTTTTATGAAAATACAACTTTATTTTGAAAAAAATGGTTACAAGTGCATATTTGAAAGTATTGCCCATCGCAGGCTACTACTTTTTTCCATCTTTCTGGTAGATCTCGTATACCGTCGCGGTAAAACTGTTCATCTTTTGAGGCTATTCACGAATCAAGCCATTTTTTGATGTCTTCATATGAATGGAACTGCTGGTCAACTAGACCATGTGTCGATCGGAACAGGTGATATGACGGGTGGGGTAGAATTTCCCATTTCAGTGTTTCCAGGTAGGTTTTAACGGGTTAGGCAACGTGAGACCGAGCATTGTCATGCTGTAGAATCACTTTTTCATGCCTCTCCACGTATTGTAGCCGCATCAATTGAAGTCAGTATCGATCCCCAGTGATGGTTTCGCTTGATTTTAACAGTTCATAATAAATAACTCCTACTTGGTCCTACCAAATATATAGCATAACCTTCGCAGCGTGAATATTCGGCCAAAGCGACGACGTAGAAGCATGACCGAGTGACCGGGCAGTCCCCATGACTTTCTTTTCTTTGGATTGCTGTAATGAATCCATTATTCATCACCCGTCACGATGCGATGAAGAACACCCTTCCTTTTTTGCCGCTGGAGCAGTTGTTCACAGGCGAAAACCCGACGTTCAACATCCCTTGGCTTTAATTCATAAGAAACCCAAGTCCCCTGTTTCTGAATCATTCCCAACGCATGCAATCGCTTGGAAATGGATTGGCGGGTAACTCCTAATACTAAATCAAGCTCTTCTTGCGTTTGACACGGATCTTTATTGAGCAATGCCTCCAATTCAGCGTCTTCGAAGGTTTTTGGCCTTCCTTCACGCGGATTAAAATCACCGTCTTTGAAGCGACGGAACCAATCTCGGCACGTTGTTTCACTTAAAGCGGCATCTCCATAAACTTTTTGTAGCTCTCGATGCACTTCAGCCGCCGATTTTTTCGAATGAAAGAGGAAAATGAACACTTATCGCAAATGACGATTATTCGGCACAAAATCAGACATTTTCGCAAAACAAAAGTATATGATACCAAAACGAAATCACTAATGTGTCGAAGCAGTTTGTTTACCATATGTCTAAGCTTGGTTTATGATGTTTAGGTTATGTTAGAATCGACTAGCATACACTGCTGGCGGCAGCTATTGACAAACAGCGAGAACTTAGTTGCGCACCTAATACAATTAAGATGGTTTTGTAGAGCAGAAATGGAATCCATCGAGTGAATACTTACCCTTTGGCAAACAGCAAACAAACCGTTGCAAAGTGAAGAAAATATAAAAACGCCACCCAACTAAATATAAGGTGGCGCAAAATTAATCACCCTATGGGAAGACATACAATTTTTGCAAATGGCGTTCTACATCAAACATAATTGGCACTTGTGAATTAGGCAGCTGCAGTACACAAACAAGGAAGCAATGGAGCACGTAAAAGTTGAAATAAAGATGTCCATTTCTCGAAATCATTTTTTGCTATTTCGATATTTAGTTCTTATTATAGCTACTACATTTAATGTTTATAAGTCTAAGCTTGTATATGTAGTTATTTATTTTTAAAGTAATTGTAGCTCAAAGTTGGATGACTCATTTTGCGCCACCTTGAGTAAATTTTATAAGATTTAAAATACTTTCTCTCGCTCTTCCTTTTTTTTATTTTTTATACTACTATCCTCTTAAACCTGAGGAGCGAGTGTTACATCTGCCGTGCTTCTCTTTCACTATTTTTCACATTTTTTCACTATTTTTGTCCGTCGCATCCTTCGAGCTCTACTCCTACTTTAGCTTGTTTTTTTAGTTGTCATTTTATTACAACACCGTTGCCTGTCAATTTTCGATCACGTTCTATTTGTTGATGTCACACGAGCACTTAACAACCTCTCGTCTCTCTATCTCCTCCTCGTTCTCCACCGCTTGCTTCTGCTTTTGTTTTTACATTTTTCCATCGTCACATCGTCACATGGATGTGTGCGTGCGTGTTTGCTTTTTTGTGCGCAGTAAAAATGTTATACAACGCAGGTTATAGTTTCAGCATCGCACACAGCGCTTCAGTGATAGTTATAGCTTTTATTGTAGTTGTGTTTTGTTGTTGTTGTTGTATCGTTACTGCTGTTAACACTGTCATTGCTCCCGTTGTTGACGCCATTCCGCGCGCCACTTAAATGCACAAGGCAATTGTCAGCGTAATTGCCAAACGGTGCAAACGTCATTCAGAGCGTTCCAAGTCGCTTCGAGTGCCTCTATTCGAGTGCTCGTGGCATTTGGTTGTCGGAGCCTTCCAACCGTTAAGCACCAACCGTCAACCGTCAACCGCCAACCACCAGCCACCAGTTCCAGCTGCATTACATGCGCCTCTCAAGCAGTTATGCTGTTGCTGTTCGCATAGTTGTTCTTGTCGTTGTGCTTGTCATTGTCGTTGTGGTTGTTGACGTCGACTGCTGCTGCTGTGTGGATGCCATTATTGGCGTAGCTTTTAAGTGGTTTCATGCGTTGATATTAGCATATAGTAGTGGTATTTTGTTGTTGTTGTCGTTGTTGTAGTGGTTGTTTCTTGCTATGTAGTTGGCTGTTGGTGCTGCATTGTGTTGGCCCTTTATTTTTATTTATTTATTCTCTTTTCTATTTTCTGTTATGTAAATTACACTCATACACTCATACCCGCGCATACAAACATGCTCCTAATATGTGTTTGTCTTCATTCCATTCGCATCGGTATTCTTTTGTTTGCATCCTGTATTCCTGCGGATGTTGCTCTTGCTGTCATCGGCACCTTCCCTTGGTGCCAGTGTCATTATTATTTCGCACATTGCTCGCTAAAAGGCTTGTATGTTTTAGGCTCTCTCTCACTCTGCACAAAATGCAACGACAAAGTTCATGCTTATCTTCTTTGTAGACAAATTTTAGGTCAATTTTTTTATGATCATTCTTTTTCTTCTTAAATGAATACAATTTTTATGGCACTCTTTTTGTATAACTTATCGCCTTTGTTGAAGCGTTTAATGTTACTTATCAGAAAATCTTGCAGTAAACTTTGAAATTGGTGATTTACAATATATGCAATGGTAAAGGGTATGTCAGCCCTTTGAGACAGCGTCTGGGCACAGTTTATAAGCACTAAGAAAAGATATAGGAAAAAATTGTATTGTATTAAAAAATTAAATTTTATTAAAAAAATTAAAAAAAAAAATTAAAAACAAAATATATTAAAAAATTTAATTCATTAAAAAAACTAAAAAAACACCTTTACATATAAAAAATATAAAACAATTTAATTTCAGTAACAAAAAACTAAAAAAAAACTGTACAAAAAATATATTAAAAAACTAAATTTTATTAAAAAAAACTTTATACAAAAATAAATTAAAAAATTTAATTTCATTAAAAAACCAAAAAAAAACTTTATAAAAAAATAACGTAAAAAATTTTATTTTATTAAAAAAACTTACAAACACCTTTATAAAAAAAACTATTAAAAAACTTAATTTCATTAAAAAAAACTAAAAAAAACCTGTAAAAAAATATATTAAAAAATTTAATTCATTAAAAAACAAAAAACACACCTTTATAAAAAAAAATATTAAAAAATTTAGTTTCCTTAAAAAAACAAAAAAAACCTTAATAAAAATATATTAAAAAATGTAATTCATTAAAAAAACTAAAAAACACCTTCATAAAAAAAATTAAACCTTTAATTTCATAAAAAAAACTAAAAAAAACTGTAAAAAAAATTTATTCAAAAATTAAATTTTATTAAAAAAAATGTATAAAAAATAAATTAAAAAATTTAATTTCTTTAAAAAAACTAAAAAAAAGCTTTATATAAAAATATATTAAAAAATTTAATTACATTAAAAAAAACTGAAAACAACACCTTTATGAAAAAAAAATTATAAAACTTAATTTCATTAAAAAAACTAAAAAAAAACTTTATAAAAAAATATATTAAAAAATTGTATTTCATTAAACTTAATAAAAAGAACAAAAAATTAAAAAAAAGAATTATAAAGGCGTATAAACAAAGTTCTTAGAAAACACCACTCTTTTTGAAAAAAAAAACAAACAAACAAAGACTTACTCAATTTTATAAATATTGGTAGAATTTTTTTTTAGTTTCCTGCAAAGTCTACAACTTTGTGTGGTATAGGTATAGTATGGATTAAGAAAAAGTAAATCATTGGCACCTACACTTATGTTAGGTGTTTGGCCGAGAACCTCCTGCTATTTGTGGTGTGCATCTTGATATTGCTCCACAAATGGAGGCAAATTGTTTTCATGAGGAGATTTTTCATGGCAGAAATACACTCGGTAGGTTCGCCATTGCCTGCCGAGGGGCGACCACTATTATAAAAAACAGTTTCTATTATTTGCTATTTATGCACGGAGATTCGAGCCTACCGAATGGTAGCCACGCACGAACCCATTCGGCTGATGTGGCCGAGCATGTGTTGTATGTAATATGGACTATATTTTTGAAAATCTAAAAAAAGTTATAGAAAAAAATATGACAAATAAAAATTTTCTTCAAGAAAATTTTATTTAAAAAAAAAATTTAACAAAAATGTATAAAAAATGTTTATAAAAAAACAATTTGGTAAAAAAATTCTTATAAAAAAAATTTTTTTTTAAATTACTAAAAAAAAAAATTTTTTCATTTGTGAAAACAAATTCATAGGGAAAAAATTCATAGAAAAACAATTTTTAAAAAAACTTATAGAACAAAACTGTTTTTGAAATAAAAGCAAACGAAAACATGTATAATTATAACATATAATATTATAAAAATTTGTAAATTTTGTTTATTGTAATTTTTTTATTGTAAGTTTGAAACTTTGTGTTGTATATAATAAAAGTATAGTGCATTATTTTTATATAAACTAAAAAAAATGTATTGAAAACAACTAAAAAAAAACATTTGTTGAAAAAGTTTTATGTAAAACAAATTGGGTAAAAAAAAAATTATAAAAACATTTTGTAAAAAAAAACTTTTATAAAAAAAAAATTTGCATTTTCTTAAAGTATAATATCTTTAAAATATTGCATGTATTAAAAAAAAATTTACAAAAAAATTTTACAAAAAAATTTTATAAAAAAATTTCAAAGTTCAAAATTTTCAAAAAATTCGATGTTTTTTGCAGTTTCTTAAAATATAATATCTTAAAAATATTGTATGAAAACTTGAAGTGAATCCGACAAATACTTTTCGAGTTATTCAACAATTAACAAAGGACGCTCGGACGCTACTTAATATTATAATTTTTATAAAAACTAAAAAAAAGTATAGAAAACCAAAAAAAAATTTTTTTTCAATCTTAAAAAAAAAGCTATTTTATAAAAAAAATATTAATGTACTATATTTCGCAGTTAAAAAATTGGTCTTAGTCAAAGAAACAAAGAGGGTCACTGACTTAGAAATTGGCTAAAAGTATTAAAAGTACCTATTTGGTTACTCAGAATATTTTATCTACTCACTCACTACATTTACTCACAACTTCGCATTTCATAGCTTTTTCACACCAATTACTTCTTGCGAATATGCATACATATATACATACATAGTATCTGTCTCATTCAATTATCAGCTTTTGTGCGTGCTGCAAACTTTTACCAATACCCATTGCGTATTTCGCAGAACAGCTTAGGCAAATCATTTCAAAGTTTTTCTCCCTGGAACATTTACTAGTGTCGCTTTCAATTTTTTCTGCTGCCTCACTGTTTTTAATATCATTGTTAATAAATATGACTGCAGGTGGCATTTTTTCCAACAGCTATAGTTTTTGTCTTATGCACTCTCATTAATTCAGGAGGTTGTATTCTTAATGCTGTTGACAATGTGTTGCTCATGCTAAACGAGTGCACAAATGAGAAATTACGAGTACTATACGAATTGTCAATACTTACATGCCTTGTGATATACGTACATACATGTAAATTTGTAGAGCTCGTAAGCTCTATGAAGACATATGCTTGCTTAAGTTGTCGCATTCTATCAACTGCAATGTTTGTATGAAAGCATATGTGTGCATGTATTTATGTATTTGTTGAGATATGTTTACACTTGTGCTCATCTGTCAGACAGCAGCCTCCTGCTGTCGATGAAATGCACTTAAAAAAAAAAAAAAAAAAAAAAAAACAATATTCTTATGCTTAACAATATTCCTATGCCATAACACACCTCTCCACATGTGTGTGCTTGTGAGGAGAAAATGCTGTATGTAGTTATATCGTGTAAGTGATTGAAGTGATTATTATAAGAGCGCTACATATGTATGCTTGTATGTTGTAATTAACCCATTAAATCCCAACCTTATATAAAACAATTTTTTTTTAAATGCGTTTATAAAACGTTTATTGAAATAGTGTAATTAAGCTCCTTAAAAAAAAAAAACACGAAAAAAAATCATAGAAATGCATTTTTTGGGCTGTACCCAATCGAGTACAATGGGATAATATGTATATACATTGCCTGTATATGAAAATATGGAGTATTAAATAAAAATACACTTTCAAAGACTTCATTGGCTATTAGTTCGGTTAACAGTATGGAAGTTTTTGAAACATTCTCTCTCTACGCAAAGGGCTACATTGCATAACTCGTAA
>JAYXIM010046458.1:0-65736 GCA_037575425.1 Anastrepha fraterculus
CTCTCTTGTCGTGACCATCGTTCGACGGTATGTAAAGGTTCAATTCTATCAAAGTTTGTTCCCACTGTCACAACGCTATTGTCATTCCACGTCACAAAAAGTATTCCTGAGTCAGAAAACCTACAAAATTTGATACAAAACAACTATTCAAATAAATCATTATGATAAACTTACATAAAATCAAACTCTCCCTGTTGCTTCTTTTGTAGTTCTTTGTTCGTTTTCAGAGGACATTTTTTGGTCCGCCGTTCACGAACAGTCCCAGTAGCCTTAAATCCTTGTTCTTTTAAAATTCTAAGAAGGTCATATGACGTAAAGAAGAATCGAAAAATACGATTCCAAGGTTGGAATATCATCACGCAATATATTATCCTCTTCAATGTCATCCTTATCTGTGTCACAGTGGGTATTTGGCGGTATAATAGTGAAGTCGAAGTGACTACGGTCGCTTGTTTCAATATAGTCGGTGGCCGCAGAAAGGTTATGAAACCTCTTTCCGTAAAATGTTTTTACATCCATTACCAAATCTACATGAAATATGCACACAAAATATATATGAATGTTCCCACTGTACCCATGCGAGTACACTAGAATTTAAACTTACCGAAATGCAATTTTCCACAACTTTTTTCGTTTTTTTGGTATAAAGTATACAGATTATATGTATTATGAATATTACAACACTGAACTTTTTCCATGATAACTTAGATTTTGTCAAACAGAGAGCTTATTGCAAACTAAACCATGAAAAGAAGAAAAATAGCAAAGGTGCACGCAAAGACAAGTGAATAACGGATAACGGGACTCAAAAAACAGAAGGAGAAACATGTGTATTCCTTTTCGACATTGCTCTGTATTATAAAGTGGCGAGTACATTTAAAAATTTGTAAGCGTTGGCTTTTGACGTCGTTTCGAAAAAGATGCTTTTTCTGTACTCAAGCGAGTACAATGGGATGGAATGGGTTAAAATGCAAATAAGCGTCGAGACAAATTGAATTTTCTTACCATCTGTACTGTACTATCACTCAACTTAATTGAAATAACGAAAGACATTTTGCAGCCAAGTGTGAAAAGAGAGAAAATTCGAAAGGAAGAATAGGAAAAAAGTGCAAAATTATTGCTTTCTCACTCACATGCATGCTTGTAATCACTGAAAAAGTTGCCTCTTCAGCCATCAGAAAATCATTTTTCTTCAGTTTATGTTAAACTAATTATTTTGCTGTATTTAATTTCTTCTCTTTTACGAACTAAAAGTGCCTGATTTCTTCTTTAACCCTCTACTGGCGATTTGCCATTTTAGTTCCATATGTATGCAGCGACCAATGCACTTACGAATGACGCCCTTAGTCACCACAGGTCAAGCTTCGTTCCACTAATTTAGATTGAGTTTTTTTGGTTCGCCGCCATATCCTTTTTTCGATATTTTTATGTGGTTTAAACACCACTATTTCAATAAGAAAAGTTTGCGCATCTACTTTGTAGGAAGAATACCAAAAAAAACTGTATTTTTGTAACACTAAAATTCATTGCGCTGTAAAATTAGATATCGAGGAAAATTATAAAAAGTCTGGATAAACAGTTGAAATATTTTATGAAATTTGGAAAAATGTTATACAACGTTTGAAACTTTGCATTATATGATTTCTGTTGTAGTCTGAATTATATTTTTATAAAAAAATACAGTGAGTCCTCCCCTAATGGATACCTCATTAGCTGTGCACTTTCCTTGAGCGAACATTTTTTTCTATACCAAATCTTATATATCGGCAGAATTTACCTTCTTTTGAGTGGACAGCTTTCGTGGACGGACAAAAGCTGAGTGGCTGTGATTGTCCGCCCAAGGGAGGTTTCACTGTAGTAGATTGTTTAAAATTCTGCATTTAAAATTCTGTAATAAATAAAAAAATAAAAATAGGGGTTAGGTCAAGTGAAAATAAATATACAGTGGTGGTCAAAATGATGGCAGCGGCACATATTCCAAAGTATCGAATATTTGCTTTTTTATTTCTATTTTTTATTTTCTTATTTTTTGTTTTTTTATTTCTATTTTTTTTGGTAATAGAATAAAAACTATATACTTCAAAATTTCGAACCTTGTTTAAACATTTAAGCACATTTAAAAAAAAAATTCATAAAATTTAGAAATTTCCATAAAATTTTTCAGTCAGAAGCTTAGACAATTTGTGGTTTCGCAGTTGTGTAGCCAATATTTACAATAAAAATGGACTTTTGATAATTTTTTTTTGTAATTATTTTTATTTTTTCTTATTTTTTATTTATTTTTTCTTATTTTTTATTTAAATTTTTATTTTTTTATATACATTTTTAAATACAACAAAAACTATGTACCTCAAAATTTTGAACTTTGAATAAAATTTCAAAAAATTTTCATCAAATCTTAAAATTTGTAAGTCAGATACTTAAACAAGTTCTGAGCTCGCAGCTTTCTGTATATATCTATAATTGGCGCGTACACGCTTTTTGGGTGTTTGGCCGACCTCCTCTATCTATTTGAGGCGTGCGTCTTGATGTTGTTTCACAAATGGAGGGACTTACAGCTTCAAGCCGACTCCGAATGGCAGATGGTTTTTTATGAGGAACTTTTTCATGGCAGAAATACACTCGGAGGCTTGTCATTGCCTGCCGAGGGGGACCGCCAATATAATATTAACTTAAACAAATTCCGACAAATATAATATTGACTCAAATGCGCACAGATATATTTTTTTTTATTTATTTATAATATTATAATTTTATATTTTTTATTGAGTTTTTTTTTATTGCACTTTGCAACAGAAACTTGTACAATATTATTCAATTTTCTTTGCCGCCGGCTTGCACATTTTCTTTGCTGTAGACAGACATTTTCTCCTAAGTAGAGAATTTCTGACCTAACATATACACCTTTATCTATGAGACATTAATCTGGGCAATAGTCAACATTCCTGGTATTCCAATTGTTCTATGTTCGATTCTACTCAGGGGCGCAGGGGTAGTGGTAAAATGGTGTTGGATTAGCATCAAAAACTTGTTTCCCCAATTCGTGTAAATAACCTACAGGGTATTTACTCACTTACCTGCTCCCACTCTTAACTACTCAGCCGAGCAGTTCTCACACGTCGGCTTCGCATGCATTCGTGTATTGTTTCGATATGTTCAATGTCATAAAGTAATTTCCATAGCTTTCGCATGGTTTACCTTCTTCTTCACAATCTCTTTTTTATGTATGCACACGCTGCTCCACACATACATATGTACATATGCATGATCGTATTAAAATTTGATGTGTTTTCACATGCCTGCATTCCCTTACACTCCAACCACAAGCTTCGCATTTGATTGATGCAAATTCGCATTATGATGATTTGCATTTTCATAATCAAATAAATATTTTGATATGCCTATCATATGCCGAAGCATTCTGGTGGAATGGCGTAAAATTGAATACTTCGCGCACTATGGCTTTCGATTACAGGATATTTCTCTTTTATGTGGCAACTAATTGTTTTCATGAGCAAACAAAAATAATTTTATACATGTAGATTTTTGTTGTTGTTGCTTGTAGTGTGTTGTTGGTGTTTAACGCTTAATTTGACTTTCGTTGTTGTTATGTGGCTTTGGGATCGTAGGCCTGTTTTATTCTTGCGCCACATATTTACTTTGTAATTATGCAAATAGTGGCTAACCGCCAAACAGTGGATTACCATATAAAATGTTTACGTGTGCGTTTAACCTTTCGGATAACTCTTAGGGGCAGTACATACATATGTAGGTAATTTGCATAGCAATTTACCATTAAGAGGTCAAGGATTTCTATGAGAATTATAAAGGGTTCCTCCATATGGGTGGACTATCAATGAATTGAGAAAATATAATGGGCTTTTCAATAAGTTTTGCGGTTTGATAAGGGGGCAGTTGCTACTAGCATACATTTTTTTTGTAAGTTGGTGCACTTTTCATATGAGCGTATGTTTATTTTCGTTTCAATCTGTCAATTCATTCTTTGTTTACAAGTCATTTAGTGCCGACGTGTCACAGTATTTTCTACACGGGAAAAAAATCGCGCAGTGATTGAGTGTTTATTTTTAGAAGGTTTAGAAGCAAAGGAAATTTATGAACGAATGTTGAAAGTGTATAAGGACTTTTCGCCATCAATTAGTACAATAGAAATATAGGTTGCTGAACTTAAGGGAGTATTCTGGTCTAGGCGCCTTAATTTTAGGTATTTTTAAAACTAAAATAAAAGAAATGAAAAACAATTACTTTCAATTTTTTTATGGTTTTTATTAATATTGGAAAAGTATAAAAAAAAAATTATAAAAAAACGTAAAACAATCGTGGAATTACAAGCCTGGCGGAGTGGGGCTACATAAAAAACGGTGCTTCATGGTTGACATGATTCCAACCCTTGTAGTGATCTCAAGCAAACAAATTAAAAATTTCTTCATTAGCTAGGGTGTCGCCAAATGTCGGATTACGCCAAATCACAAAATGGCGTCAACTTGAAAAAACAAAAATTTTTGTACCCACTTTTTTTGCCTTTTAAAATTTGTTAAAAATACTACAAACTCAAATTTTTCAAAATCCGAGGTAGGCGCTATAGAAAGATGTATAATAAAAAATTCGTATCAAACTTCAAAGTGATCGGTCAAGTAGAACTTGAAATATCATGACGACCATCTCAAAAAAAGTAGTGGGTAAAGTGGGAACACCACTGTGATTTTTCAAAAAATCGATTCTTTAAGTGGATAATTGAATTAATATTAATAACGATTGTAATTTTTAATATTTTTTAATAAAAATTTGTGTCAATATAGTTGAATATATTTTAAATAAATTATAACTTGTCCGATCCTCAAATAATTATCCCTACTTATAAAAAAATTCATAAAAATCTCTTAATTTTCACGCGTTCACAGTGGTGCTCCCCCTTAAACAAAACACTTTTTTTGATCATCTACTCTCCTTTTTCTTCTGGGTCGTGGCAGTGCTGTAGAAGGCAAGAAAGATAGAATACAAGGTTTGCTCATCCAGCAGGTTTGGTCGTCAAGCAACATTGTGAGAGTAACTTCGCCAGCGAAGTCATAGGAGATTTGTCAAATTTCTAAAAGAATCCTGCGCACTCATCTCACACGAATTTTTAAGCTCGTCCAATCAGTCGTTTTTCAGGCAGCAACGAAATAAAATAAGCAACCAATTACTACAAACTCAGTTTTGCCGTAAACACACCGCCGATGCATCTCAGGTGACGACAGCAAATCAGCTGATTCCTTCAAAATTTCTGAGAGCCGATGAATGGTTCGATGTAGACCACACCTTCTGAATTCTCTCCCACATGGGAGAATATACGCGTATAACAATTTCCTTCATTTATTTTGAAACGATTAAACACACAAATTGCTTTTTAGTATACCCATTGCAAAGTATTCTTGTAGGTACATCGTGAGATAACTATGGCTCAGTAAATACATCTATTGGGTGATTATCAAACTTTTTTATTTCATTTATTAAGTAAACATCACTTGCTTATTCAATTTAATACTTTCATGTGTGTATACATTTAGTTTTAGACTCTATATTTGAATAAACTTTAAATAACTCTTCATGTTTTTATGTCTATTTCCAGGTGAGTTTCCAATAGCCTATCCAACTGATGTTTGCTTACTGTAAGTGTTATTTGAATTTTACTTACTTTGCAATTGAAAATAACTCATCTTGAGTTTTTTGCTTAAGGGGTTAGGGGTAGTCAGAGAATCGAAAAAATTATGATTTTCAATAATTTCTTTTTTGCTAGTCAGTTGCAAAACTACATTTTTTGCTAGTCAGTTACAAAAATAAAAACATAGCATAGTACATACATCAAGTTTCGACTTGACTTTAGCAAAATTAAAAAAAAAAAATTAATAATTGAGCCCTTGATTTTGAAAGTAGCATAAGTCAAAAATTTTAAAAACCTAGTTTACCAGCTATTGCATATCAAATCCTACTAAAATAACATAATCTGAAGAGATTAGTAGTATGCCATGAAAATTAACTCGATAAAATGTGTTTATTTTTTGGTTTGTAAACAAAATACGGTTACTGTTTTTTTTGTGATATTGGTATAAGCCAGTCTGTTCATTGTACTGAACAATAGCAGTCTGAATATAGCCCTTTACACGTGTAAGAGAATGTTGGGTAAAAAATGGGGTCTCCAACCAAAACTAACCATTTGGACCTACACAGCCATTGTAAGGTCAATACTAGCATATGCGGCACTAGTCTGGTGGCCTGCAACAGAAAAGAAATACAACAAAACTAAACTGAACAAGATACAAAGAACAGCGTGTATCACATAAGCGCTTAGCACCAGTCCTACTGAAGCGCTCAATGTATCAGGTCAGTCGATAAGTTCGTGCGTTTTTTAAAGGTGATTTTAAAATTAAGAAAAAAGATGTTTAAAGTATTTATTAAATAATATATTTTCCTTCATTATTTACAATGTCTTCCCAACGTTTAGGCAAATTTTTAATTCCCTGCTCAAAAAATTGTTTGTCCTTGGAGCCAAAATACGCTTCGATATCCCTTTTTATAGCTTTTTTTGAGGAGTAGTTCTTGGCACTCATATGGGATTGAAGTGCACGAAAAGGTGATAATCACAAGGTGTAAAATCCGGAGAGTATGGTGGGTGCGGCATTAGCTCCCATCCGAGCTCGTTCAGCTCGCCTAATGTTTGCCTTGCGGTATGAGGTTTGCGTTGTCGTGGTGAAACAAAACTTTGCCTCTATTCACTAAAGACGGCCGATTTTTATTAAGTGCCTCATTCAGGTTTGATAGCTGATGGGAATAATAATCAGCAGTTATCATCTGGTTTGGTTCCAGTAGTTCATAATAAACAATACCGGCCATATTCCACCAAATAGACAGGAGAATCTTCTTGGGGTGAAGGCCATCTCTAGAGGTCGGTTCTCGTGTTTCATCTTTATCTAACCATACTTCACGTCGCAGTTACCACTTCGGAATTTTGAAAACCACTTTTGTGAAGTCCTCACACTCACGGTATCCTCTCCGTGAGCAGAGTTTATTTCTGCAGCAGCAGTTGTTGCATTTTCAACACTTTCATAAAAAAAATACAAAATATGCCTCTTATACGCGTTCGAAGATTCCATTTTCTTTTTAATTTTTAACAACACGTGCTTCTATCCGCGATTAAAATCACTTGTTAAATGTACAATGTATCAAAGAAAATGTAAATAGTTCCGTTATATTCTGCGAATAATTTTTTGTATGCAAAAATCTTACAAAAGTGAAATTATGGGTAGAATACGCACAAACTTATGGACTGACCTGATATTTGAAAAAAAGAATCATAAAAATCAATCCATTCAAAATCAAAATGTCTATTTTCGGCAAATTGAACAACCGTTTTGTGTCATAAAATTTTATTTTTTTTTCCAGAAAAATTTCAGTCGAATTTTTCAATTCGGAAATCAAAATCAAAATTTCAGTTTTCAGTAAACTCATCGACCACTTGGTTATATTAAACTTTTCTTTCAGAAAACAAATTGATAGCAGAGGAAAAAAATAAAATTAAAACAACTAAGTAAATTCAAAATCGAAATTTCGATTCGCAGTAACTCAAAAGACCGGTTTTTGGGCTATAAAAAACATGCTTTTTCACCAAAACGCAGCTACAAAAAAGTCAGTATAACAAATCCATCAATTCAAAATTAAAATTTAGCTTTTCAGTAAATTGTATAACAGCTTTGGATCACCCATTATTTTTCTTTCAAAAATAAAAAAAATATATGTTTAAACTTAAACCTTAATAAATTTTTTTTTTTTTTGAAAGAAAAATAATGGGTGATCCCAATTTAGAAATTAGTTCAATTAAGGATTTGAAAAAAAAAAAATCAATCCATTCAAAGTCAACATTTCGACTTTCAGTAAGTTGAAATACCCTTTTGGGTCATGCACTTAAATTCTGTGCTTGTTTTTAGAAAAAGAGAAAAACAAAATCGTAGGCGAAATCAAAGTCAAAATTTCGGTTTTCAATAAACTGATCGACCGTTTTGGGTCATACAATTTTATTTATATATTTTTTGTTTTCGAGAAACCCCTGTTTAATTGTTTATGTTTTGGAAAAAAACCTATCCATTTTGAAGAATGTTCCTCTACCAGTTTTGCAATAACTGTGGTGGTAAATTTGAAAAATGAAACACTGAGACTAAATTGTTAAAATTTTCGGCTACAGTTTACACTAAGAAAATTGTTTAAATTTAATTAAACAAAATATTCCCAGTGTTAACTCTGCTGCAGAAACTTTTAAATCAAGAAATTTTTCTTTGATTTTCTGAAAATTAAAATTTGACATAACCCTTTAATTAATTTCCATATTTTCTTTTCTTTCCTTTTATTGTGTTTTCTATTCTATTACACTTTCAAAGCAATTTATCAAAACTTTCAGTTGCCTTTGCATTATCTTACTGCTTGCCGAGGTTTTTATTCATTCGTACCTTGTTTTGTCGTAATTGTTCCAATAAATCTGAAAGCTGCAACACCAGAAATTCGTTTAAAGCATTCCTAAGCAAACATGACATCTGTGAACCTGCATTTGTATATGTGAACGTGTGTAAGTATATGTACCATGCTTGTACTGCCGCATGTAGCACAAATAAATCACAATTTATAGTCGCATACAACTGTAGAAGAGGACAAACTACAGTACGAAATACCCAAAAAAAAAACAAAATCCAAAACACACCAAATAAAAGTCAAGCGCTTTTAATACTCGTATCCTCCACAGAAAAAAGCTACGTTGTTTACTTTTTAGTTTGCAATGTTTGTGTGCTGTCAAAAAGACAAAAGAGTTGTGACGCCTAAAATGCTGCTACAAATCATGTACATATGTTATTTGTACAACAAACGCCTGCGGGCAGAGCTCGTTTAGCGTACGAATTGGCATTTTGTGGTAGTATTCCATGTAATGGTAGGCCAAGCGCAATGACACGAGCTGAAATTCAAATATGCCCAGGCGGGTGAAGGACAAGTTGGAGATAGGCAAAGAGAAACAGGGGAAATGCTCAAGCTGGAAGTTGGTGCATAATGAAGATACCAAATGCTTAGCTGTTTGTGTTGGTAGTGGATTTTGAGTAGTAGAAAGGAGTCTAAGAGAATCATAGTAGCTGGGTATTAAGGCTGATTGTGTGTAAGTGAGATATGTATATGTGTGTGTGTGCGTGTGTGTACGTGTACGTGTTTATGGAGTTAAGAAACCCCATAAACCGCAGTGCCACTGCAATGAACGTGATTTGCAATTTAGACACGTATGGCTCGTATGATTTGTACGTGCAAAGCGTTAGACCTACAATACACGTTCAACTGCTCTCAGTGTGTGCGTGTGTGTGAAGATAAATTTCTTAGCTTGCAGGCGTCTTAAATGTCCTTTTGTGGCTTTTATAGCTAAGCTACGCAAGAAGTGCTCAAGTTTTACAATGCCAAGGTCCTCTTTGCTATTGTATGCAGATAAAAAAAAATGAATAGAAAGAAATGTTGGTAACTTACATATTAAATTAACTAAGGTGTACAATTAAAGGGTGTTTGATTGAAAAGAGCAGAACTTTTCTTTCTAATAAAATGCATTAAACTCAATGAAATTTAGTGTAAATACAGGGCTCATCATTTTACTCTGGTTAAAGGAATGATTGAATACGAGGGTCAACTTTTATGTTTTGCGCCGCAGAAGGAAAACACAGTAAATTAATAAATTTATCATTGGATTGGAATTCATTGGAAACATTCAAGTCTGTAATGTGGGCTTGGCAGTAGCCTAAATATAATCATACCATAATCAACGAAGATAGGAAAAATATGCACAGACTTGGTCTTCCGCATATTATAAGGGTATTTCATCATAATACGCCAAAAACAAATTTATAGAAAATCAATGAATTCAAAATCACAATTCCTATTTTCAGTAAATTGAACGATCGTTTTAAAACAAATGCAATCAGTTGAAAGATTAAAAAAAAAATTATAACAATTCAAAAAACTCAGAATCCAAATTCCAAAATTTTTGAAGTGAAACATCTTAGCCGTCGATGGACGAGCGAGAATTGAGAGTAAAATTTCAAGGCCATGCAACGTTTTCGGCATTTTCGTTCCGCGAGAGAGAAAAAAACATGTAACGTAGAGGAATCGTAGAGGATCTTAGATACACTTTAGGCTATTTTTCCTGAGTTTTTCCTTGTGGTTGCTAATTTCTAGTGAGAAATAACACTGCCTACTTTTTGGCGCTTGTTTGTTGGTGCAAACTTGTAGGAAATATAGTTTTGGTGCCTACTGTTTAGTGCGTTTTTTGGTCCCAATTTTTTTGCCGTTTTTTTTTTGTGCCTTTTTTTTAGTCGCTTATTTCCGTTTCCTGGCTAGTGCTTGTGCGTACTATAAAGTGTACGTACTATGCGTAAAGGGCGTCGGATTTATTGGTATTTTCTTGCGGTAATTTGTGCCGCGGTTTGTATCCGGCGTTTATCTACATCGGTCGACCCTTCTCCGTTTTTTTGTAAATTTTGTCTATTTGTATTCTCTACAAATTTTATGAATTTATTTCGATATATATACTTTCTCTCTCTGTCTTTCTCTCTCTCTCTCTCGTTATTTGTCTCTCTCTCTCCCTTTCTCTCTCTTTCTCTCTCTCTCTCGGGTCTCTCCCTCCTTCTTTGAAGGTCGTTGACAGTTTCACTTCTGTTATGCACTTTTTTTTTCAGAATAAAACTTCATGAAACGATTTGAAAAAAAATGTGTACCAAATCAGTGGACAAATAGCAAATAGAGTGACCGATTTTGGATTATAAATTTTTTTTTTTTTGTAGAAAAAAATATCAATCGATGAATTGGAAAAAAAATATATAATAAATAAAGAAACTCTGAATCCGAGTTTCGATTTTCAGTTATTGGGTTAACATTTTTGTTTTTGTTTTTTTCAAAAACAAGTTAATCAAAAGATTGGGAGGAGCTACCGTACGGGTAGCTTCCAAGTCATCAATCGTAGTGGGCTTGTTAGCATAGACCAGTGACTTAGTGTATAACTACAAAGCCAGTAGGAGTGAAACCTCATGACTTAAACGACCAATCACCTATTCTTCAAATAATTCACTTGCCTAAAGAAGGGTCCAAGTAAGGGATGCTAGAAAAAGTTTTTAAAAAAAATATTTTTATTTTTCAGACGAAACAAAAAAATGGTTGAAGCATTTGAAAAAACAATTTAACGAAAATCTATCAATTCAAAATCCAAATTCCTATTTTCAGTAAATTGAACGACTGTTTTGGGGTATAAAAATATGTTTTTTTTTTGTTTTTGCTCAGAAAAACAAACTTAATCGAAGGATTAAAAAGAAAAATGTAACAAATGAATAAGCACATAATCCAAATTCCGATTTTCAGTAAATTGAATGGCCGATTTTGGGTTATAAAAAAAAAATTTTTTTTCAAATAGCAAATAGAGTGACCGATTTTGGATTATAAATGTTTTTTTTTTGTTAAAAAAAAAATATCTATCGGTGGATTTGAAAAACTATTCAACAAATCAATAAACTCTATCTAAATTTCAATTTTCAGCAATTTCTTGAAATTATTCACTTACCAAAGTACACTCCAATAAAGGGATGGTAAAAAAAGTAAGGCGTGCCGGACTATAACTTTCTACAACTCAAAATGATCATTTCCCTGTTGTACAAAAAAAAAGTTCACTTTGTTGTACGGTGTAATTTACCTCCAATGCTCACCACTTACGTTAACCTTGGCTTCATCTTCAACATTTAAGTAGAATTAATCAATTGTTGTGTCGCCTGTGGCTTAGTGTCACCCCAAATGCGTCAATTTTGCAATCTGGGTAAAACAATCTGGGAAATTTTGGCTAATTACAGTGATTTCTAATACTCGTCTAATAATTTAAAATTTGCTAAAATACTGGCTACCTATGGCTTTGTGCCACCCCAAATGCGGCAATTTTGCAATCTGGGAAATTTTGGCTGAAAATCGTAAAAAATTCGCCAAAATATACTGAGGGTGAATGTCAAAAGTGCACATTACTATACATACATATATTTACTTAGAAAGCTTAAAGGACAGATTTCTCAAACGAAAGTTCAAGAAACACCCGTTACAAATACACCCGTTACATAAGTATATGTTTGTTTTAATGTTGTGTAAATGTCGCCAATTGCTCATGTTACTTTCTGCTTGAACTAATTGTAATGCGCCTAAAGATGGCATTTAATGTTGTTTACTTTTCATAATTGGCTTCCCCTCCTATCCCTTTTGTTTATTTTGGTAGTGTTGCTGTTTAATTATTTTTCTTTTTATTTACTCTAGTTGCCATGTAGACATGCGCCCGTATTTAATTGTCGACAAACTTTTCTTTCTCATCACGTTTCAGTGTTGCAAATACTCATAGAAAAAGTTTTTGCCTTAACTTCACAGAAGTTCGCTTGTATTCCCACAAATCAGTAAATGTTACTCATACGCCGTGTGCACACACAATTGAGCAGTGTGCTTGAGGATTGCCGTTGTCACTGCAGACACAATTAATGTGGCTTGGAGTAATGTAGGATATCTGACAAAGGGTTAACGACTGTTAAGTAAAAGCAAGCGAGATTTGATTGGAAACTGGTATTTTGATGACGCGTAAGTTCAATAGATTCAATAAATAAATAAATAATGACAATACCTCGCTATCTGACATCTATAAAGATAACACAAAGTAGATCTGAAAAAAAAACTTTAAAATAAGAATACCCGACAGAAACGATTGGCAGACCAGAATCATATCCAATGACCACTGTCAGCATATTTATACTGACGGCTCAAAGCTGAATAATAGCACTGGATCCGCAGTGTACTCGAAATAACTATTCTTAAATTGTTTCTTTAGACTCCCAGACCCAGACCGGTGTAGCGTCTTCCAAGCTGAGATCTATGCCATAGAAAAAACAGCAAAGACGATAAGACTGATGAACTTACCTCCGTCAAACCTTACCATTTTTGTTGATAGTCAAGCAGCGATCAAAGCACTGGCCTCAGCGCACATCATTTCAATATGTGTTGAAGAACGCATGATGTGGCTTATCCGACAATACACGCAAGGAAAGGGTCTGAACTGGCCCTTCAGCTAGTGGTAGAGGACATTAGCATTCCTCTAAACGAACTGTACCCTGCGATTGATTGGAGCGCAATCGCGGAAACCAATAGAAGGTGGTCTCTGACAACCAAATGCAGGGTCTATAAAGCTCTCTGGCCAAAACTGAATCTTATAGTAAAAGCGCAAAATGTCTGGTTGGATTCAACAGATCAACTACCGGCATCCTCATAGGTGTTATAGGGCGTCACTGCACTATTGGCACACTAGCCAATACAATGGGTGTCCCTCACAATGACTTATGCAGAAGTTGTCAAGATGAAGAAGAAATTAAGCATCTTGGCGATTATTTCTTTGAAGATCTGGGAACTTTGCAAAATATCTCAATGCGGAGGCTAGTTACCTTCTTAAAAAGCTCTAAGTGGTTCAAGCAACTTAGTTAGAAGATGGAAATCAAATGCAGGTATCAGAATGGGCCTTAGGGCCACCGGGTGACTTGTCTTAGACAAGCACCCTGGTTAGCGTAATCTAACCTAATAAGAACGAAGATCTCTGGCCGGAATATTAAAGTAATTATTCCCAACAATTACGGAACAGTCAACAGCAGCACTGATCAAATCGAAAAATAAAAACAAAAATAATATTATTCTCTTATTTTGCAATAATGCAAGCTAATGAGTAGGCATCGCGCATCATAGGCAGAAGTGTAAATAAAGCAACTCAAAATGTAAGACTACGTCTCGAGGCTGCTAAATAAGAGGGCATAATGTATGACTCCGTAGCCGAATGGGTTGGTGCGGGACTATTATTCGAAAGTACTCAAGTTCGAAACTCCGGGCACGAAGCACCAATTGACAGCCAATCTTTTTTCTAATAGCGATCGGCCCACGGCAAGCAATGGCACAACTTCCGAGTGTACTTCTGGTATGAAAAAGCCGAAAAGTTCGGAGTCGGCTTAAAACTGTTGGTTTTCTACATCAAGAGAAGAATTGGATCTAGAACTGCAAAATATGCGTCGCCTAATGGGTAAGCAATCAGCTTTGTCCGCACACAATGAGATACTGCTTTACAAACAAGTTCTGAAACCTATCTGGACCTATGGGATTCAGCTATGGAGATGCACCAGCTATAGTAACACGTTGCAAAACAAATATTTCAGACTAAGGTATCGCTAGGGACCAAAAGGTCTATGCGTGGCTTATTGCCAACCAGGCTAACCTAACTTAACCTAACTAAGGCACTCAAGCATGCTTTTTGTGCGCCATGGTATGGAGTATAACTAATTAATTTCGTTTTTTTGTTAAAAAAAACCATTTATTTAAGTATAAAACAGAAAAAATATTTTGTTCAAAATATTGTCTTCCGATGGACAACTTTTTCCCATCTTTCATGCAATTTATCCATCCCAAAAACATTTCTCATCTTTTGCGCGGAGCCATTTTTTAATACTTTCAACATTGGTGAACCGTATTTCAGAAAGGTGATTCTGCATCGGCCGAAACAAGTGGTAATCAGAAGGAGCTATGTCTAGGCTATAAGGCGGGTAAGGTAGAATTTCCCATCCGGCATTTTCCAAATAATTTTTGATCGGTACTGCAACATGTGGCCGAGCATTGTCATGATGGAAAATCAATTTCTCGTGTCTGGTCGCCCATTCTGACTATTGCTTCCTTCAAATGTATCAATAGTTGCCTGTATTGCTCTGCCGTAATCGTCTGGCCCGATTTTAACAGCTCATAGTACAGCACACCCTTCTGATCCCACCAAATACAGAGCATTACCTTCAAACCGTGAATATTCGGCTTTGGTGTCGATTTGGTTGATTGGCTTCGCATATGACCTTTTACGCTTTGGGCTGTCGTAATGAATCCACTTTTCATCGCCAATGACAATACGATGCAAAAACGATTTCTTTTTGTGGCGATTAAGCAGCATTTCAGACATGCAAAATCGTCTCTCAACGTCTCTCGGCTTCAATTCGCGTGGCACTCAATTTCCTTGTTTGTGAATGTATCCGGCTGCTTTTAAACGTTTAGAAAAAATGGCTTATTGAGTGACTTCCAATGCTTTTCCAAGCTCTTCTTGAGTTTGACGTGGATCTTGATCGAGTAATGCCTCCAATTCTTCGTCTTCAAACTTTTTTGATAGACCTGATCGCTCTTTGTCTTCTGTGTCAAAATCACCACTTTTAAATCGAGCAAACCACTGCTGACATACTGTAACCTCTGGAGCATATTCAGGATAAGCTTCTGAGAGTAAACGATGTGTTTCTGTTGCAGTTTTCTTTAAATTGAAGAACAAAAGCAAACCTCCCCGCAAATGCTGTTTTGTTGGAACTTAATTTGACATTTTAACTGTAATAAAAACAAATTTGTGTGTTTACTAATATTCACTGTGACATATCAAATTTACTTCATTTTTTGGGGTGCTTTAACATAGAATAGCTGTCACTATCAAAATATTGACTACATAATTTGATATGAGGTTATTAACAAATACGAAATTAATTAGTTACACACCCAATATATTATATTAGGATGCAAAATCTAGAACGTCACCGCAATATTGACTCAGCTACGGCAACCATAAAGACATTTGCAAAGTCGCAGAGCGACTAAACAAGCATGTGAACAATGAAGCCTTGACTCTTAATGGTAATACCAAATGGAAACGAAGGCTCAAACGTAAAAAACTCTAGACTTAAACTAATAAATAAACAAAAATGAGTTAAAAGTATGAATTGTTTTTTGGTGAGGATTAACATAAATTATTTGTTGGAACAAATCTCCACAAACATTGTTCGTTAGTATATGTTTGAAATGTTATACTTGTTGCAATGAAATTACTAATAAGAAAAAAACAAAAACAAAAAAACAATCGGTGGCCCATCCTACAGCTTATTCATTGAAAAAACGTAAAGTTTTCTAATCCACTTTGGATCAGTTCTAAGCAACAGCTCCATAATTAACGAATCAAGTTTGTAATTCTTCTTCTTTTCATGTATTCTCATATTTCACTGTATTATTGGTTTTGTTGCACTTTATCAGTTTTAATTACTTTGAACTTCAATTAATTACAAAATAAATTTTTATTATTTACTGTTGACTAACATTTCTCTTGTTACATACACACATACGTAGATGCATACGAATATACGCACACACACACAAACACTCAAGCATTATGTGTGCTCGCACAAGTATTAATATTCATTTTGCGTTGCTCGCATTACTCGCCTTCAAATTGCTGCCATAGAATGAGTTACTCACTGGCTGATGGCCCACAAACTAGTTCGCGCCCACTCACACACATACATATATTTTTTATAAGTATTGATGTATACAATTGTTGTGCCATATTTATGTAGGAGTATCGCGTTACAGGCGTCGATTACTTGTCCGTTCCTTTATTTTATTTCTTTCCTGTCATAATGAAATGTTATTAAATTTGCTACTGTGAGATCGTCACGCACTCATCTTCAACTACAGCCTGAATTTCATTAACGAACTGTCTTAGAAAAATATTAGGGCGCTGCGCATTGTTGTTATTCTTATTATTACAAACACCATTATTATCGTTATTTATGATTAACGGGCGTCGTGAGCTTTATTACGAGATCGTGTATGTGTGTTGCGGGAGCTATTGGTTCTAGGTTCGATCGCTGTTGCGGACACCAATCATAAGAAAAGTAGCACTCGGGAATGGCAAATATCCCTCAGTATATCTCAGCGACGGCAAAAATTGAAGTGCATTTCTATCTTGAAGTGGTTTTTCACAACTAAAAGACCAACAGCTTCAGTAGCACCATTTACTACTTATTTTGAGAGCCGCTTCCCTTTACAAAAATGCTTCTCTTTTTGTTATAAATAATTTTTAATATATGTATATCTCCGCACTATTGCCTTAAAGATATCTGAATACACTGTATACATTATTTTGTATTTTAAACCTTTAACGGCTTTTCAATTTCAAAACACGTTCAACAATAGTTGAATTCAGCTGTTTATTCCAAATTCACGAACTCAAAATTGTAGATCCAATAGAGAGAAAAGTCTTCTTAAATCTATTACTTGGTGGAAATTTCCACTTTAGAGGTTTCGGGAGGCTACTTTGTGATTATAAATTTAAAATTTTAATTCCGAAAACTGACACCGTACATCCAACATCAACGACTACAGCCAGCCTTGGCGGCATGGAACTTTGATTAACTATTTCTAGCACTAATTGCCGGTATTTTAACATTTTTAGAATATTGTATTTTAACTAGATATTCGCGTTAAGGGACTCTAAAGCTAAAATCATTACATATGAAGGACTCGTATCAAGTGATCGAACTATTTTAGACACTGTGGTAAATTCTTCTAAAAATTGTTAGTAAAAATATTTGTAGGCTTGAATGTAGGTTAGGTTGAGTGACTGTCATTCAACACACTAAGGCCTGAATAGTCTGATTGTGATAACCTATCATCTCATCTTGCCTCATCATCATCTTGGCATTACAGTCCGGGGTGGCCCATTGTCTTCTCTACAATACGCTTCCATTCTTTTCGATAGCCCGCTTTCGCTCTATGTTGTGAGATTCTCATCTAGTTACGTCTTGCAACCATTGTGTCCTTGACCGACCTCTCCTTCTTGCTCCTTCAGGATTCGCTTCAAACACTTTTTTGCTCGTTCTTTCGCTGATGTCCATACCACCGTAATCTTTGAGACTTTTTAAGCCACGTTACATTTCTTTCTTTATAAGATTCTCTATTTGTCATTTTTGAAAAAAAAAAAAAAAATCATTACAGCTGAGACTTTGCTCAGTAACCCCTGACAGTTTCATAAAAGCTTTTTAAGTTATATTAAAAATTCCTTGAACGAACTAGTAAGAAGTCAGTACAAGACACTGCTGTAGCGAAGCGCTGGCATACGCATTCTTGAAATGGACTACTGTAGAGTCATAAAAAGTACTCATAGTTGTATGCTAGCGCTTAGCCAGTGCAGATTTTACATTGATTTGTTGTACATATTTGAATATATTTTCCCCATTTCTTTATTGGGATCTGATTTCTAAATATTAAGTAATATTTTTACTTAAAGCTATTTAATTGATTAAAGAGACATTTATGGAATGAAACTACTTACTACTTTTATCATAAAGAATATTATAGACTAATTTATTATGCTATGAGATCTGTTGTAGACTTTCTTTTGAGTCTGATGAAGGTTATGGGATTTGCTATTATTTCTGTGGCAAGGGTGTGTGAGGGTTTTCGACTGGAATCTTTGAAGTATTTCAATATTGGAGTTAGTTGCAGAGCTCAAAAGTTGAATGCCATATGTCCATATAAGTTTCAAGATAGCTGAGTAAAGTAGAAGATTAATTTCGAGAGAAACATGAGAATTTCGATATAGTGGCCAATATAGGCTTCTGAATATTATTCCTAGAGCCCTCCGTTTGGTGAAAATATGGGTTTTCTATGTAAGTTTGCTTTCAAGATGCATGTCGAGATATTTTGTGACAATGGTTTGGGGTAGATATGATTGTATTATTGAGCTTAACGGGTGGACACATTTTTCAATTTAGTGTAAAAGTAACTTGGGAAGATTTTGTCTCATTTGGCTTAATGCGGCATTCTTTTAACCAATGAGTTATTTTATCAAGTCCTTTCTGTAATTTTTGAGAGGCAATATGGGGGTGGGAGTCAATTGGGAGTACGCCAGTGTCATACGCGACTGCTTTCATTCAGAAGCTGGTTGTTCGTATGTGTATAGCAAGTATCGGATGGGCCCCATAATACTGCCTTTCACATGATTCAGACTGTTCTTCGCTTTGTTTGAGGTAAGACTTAATAAATATGTAATAAATTATTGGAAGAGTGCATTTTATTTGGCTTGAGATATATCGAGAAAAGACTTTGTGCAATTTTAAATTTTAAATTGCAAATTAATTGTTAATTTAAAAAAACAAAGTTAAAAAAACTAAATTTTTTGCCGTGGTTTTAGAAAATCACAAAAAAAAATTGTTTCCAAATTTTTAGCATTAAACCAAACCAAAATTTTTAGCATTAAAAAAATTCAAAAATGTTAAAATTTTACGCAAAAATATTTCAGTTTACTTTTTCTCTAAATAAAAAAAAAACAAAAAAAATGGAATGGCGTGATTTTAGAAAATGACAAATAAAATTGTACCAAAATTTTTACCCAATCAAAAACAAAAATACAACATTTAAAAAACAAAATTTTAAAACACAAAATTTAAAAAAAAATTTTTTTTTTTTATCATAGGAATCTCATTGGTTTTTGAAACTACTTCATTCCTTGGGTTTAGTAAAAAAATCTGTCTACTTTTTCAGATGTGAAGTTATTTGAAATATTCTATTATATAATAATAAACAAATCTTTATACAACCTTCAACAAAAATCAAATATATAATTAGCGATTACACCTTTGTTTGGGTATTTGGCCGAACACATCTTCCATCTACTACACTTTTAAGCCGATTCTGAACGGCAAATGGTTTTTTATGAAAAGCTTTTTCATGGCAGAAATTCACTCGGAGGTTTGGAAAAACCTTTTCTATCATTTTAATGTTCCATGCACGGAGATTCAAAAGTAATATAATGTGGTTTTATCAATCTGTTACTATCTATTTTTGGTGGTGGAACATGTACTATGTTAGTATTATATATATATGCAGTCTAGAGCCGTTGAAGGGTTAAAGATACTAAAAACACCAAACTTCACTTCAAGATTTTTTGTTCAGCGGTAACCTTTGATTACCTGAAAATTAATGAAGAGTGAAAATGAATATTTTTTATACTTGAAGAAAATCGATTTTCCCGGTTATTGGTAGCTAATTTCTAAATCGATGTAAATAGCACCAATTTTAAAAAGATATTTTATTGAAGTTAAAAGTAGATATTTATATATTTTTTTACTGTTGTGAACCTTTTAAAGCAACCTTTTGAAACTGTTAAAAAATAACACTGATTGCATGGCCCTCCATTTCCCCCAAATCGAGCCGCACATTTCACATTATAGCAAAAGCGTGGCCTAAATATAGGGCGAAGATGTGTAGGGCGCCAGTCCATTATTATTATTAGCGATGTTATTGCGCAGTAAAACAATGTAAATTTATTTTCGGTTGTACTCTTCCCATCGCAAATAGCAAATTATTCAATGAACCATCGCATAGACTGTGCAGCTTTGCTCCCACAACTGGAAATGGCTCATAATTCCAATTTAAAATTTCCATGCTGTTAAAGTTAATTGGAATGTATGTAGGAGTATCAACATTTCATTTTATCTACTTACATAAATAAAATAAAATTCAGTTAAAACCTCTTCATACTCGTTTGCGCAAAGTAACTTATTCTCGCAAGAGTGGGGGAAAAAGCACCATGACTAAGTTGTGCTGCCTTTTTGCCCTTAGAGATAAGCCAGATGCTGGTTTTGTTTTAAAAAATGCTATAAAATTAACATTTAATATATTCTCTTAATTTTTGCTTTATTAGACAGTGTAAGTCCGCCTATTACACATTTATGGAATATAGTTTCATGCAGGTTGCTACTTCGACTGACCCTGCACTTTTTTGCAAATTTTTAATAATTTCAGCTTTGACTAATAGAATGTTTAAGTGCCTGAATCGTCTCTGAATTGTTGCCCTAACTGCGGTATTTCAATCGCACCCCACAAAAAAAGTTTAAAAGCCTTAAATCGCAGCTCCTTGCCATCATTGTCCTGTTGATTACCCCTGTCATTCGAAAATATGACTTTCTGAGGTGTTCCTCAGCTTGTACAGAAAATGGACATCAAAGCGGGCATTGGCTTCATTTTCTATGTTAGTTGATAAAGCCGAGAACTTTGTCTTGAATTGTGTGTTGTGCTGAGATCTGCGATGAGTTGGTTTATATGCACACTATCAGCAACAACAACCAAACTAATCGGCACGCATTCTAGTTCATGAACTAGAATTTAATGGAATAAGTCAAACTAGTTCGCGAGTCACTAGAATTGTACCAGTTCCAAGATGATCAATTGGAAGTGTTTTGAAAACAAATATTATTCTCCTATTATAAATGAAAATTGTTCAAATAATAAGAATGCACGCAATGAAGACTAGATGAATATAATTGCTGCAGGAATCAATTATACTTTTGGTCCAGTATGAAATAATTTGGTAAATGGTAGATAACACTGATGCACAGGCTTCGTAGAGCATTGGAAAAAATATAGAAAAAGAGCTACTTTAAGGGGTGACGGGTAGTCAGAATTTTCAAAAAATAGGATTTTTTTTGCATTTTCTTAAAGTATAATATCTTAAAAATATTGTGTCAAAATTTGAAGAGAATCTGATAAATACTGTTACGAGTTATTCAACAATTAACAAAGGGCGCTTGGGCGCTCCGGTGCTCGATAGCAAGGCTTTAAATGCGTTTTTCTCAAAACAATGCTTTTCGAACTGGTGCTCAATATAACTTAAAACCGTTTTACTGCTTTTGAAAAACATAAAAAACTCGAGCTTGATCCAAGGATTTTTTTTTTCAAAAATTTCGATTTTTTTAAATAATGAATTGACGGGTTTTCCCCCGAAAATTTGTGAAAAATATTTTCTGAGGCCGCCATATTTTTAATTCTGAAAAAAAAAGCTATGATCAGGTACAAGATTATCTGTTAAAAAAACTTTTGTAGATTTGCTTAAGGTTTAAATTTTGATTCATATGATTTTTGTTGGAAAATGCACTATACTTCCATAAAAAAATACAAAATAAGCTGTCAAAACTTGTGAATGGTTCGTTGTTTTTAAGTTATTTAACGCAGCGTATCTACATTTTTTTTTTTTTTTTTTTTGAAATTTTGTATTGCAAAATTATTATATTAGTATTACTAGATTTTTAAAATGAATTCAATTAATGTCGAAAAATTTATTAAAAATACTACATTTTTTCGTGCCACGGACTATCTGCACCTAACGCCTTAAATTCACTCAGGCTAGTACACACCTAAAAAAGCGTTGTTTATTATGCTGCCTGTGTTGGAAATTGCGCTTCTATTCCGCCAAACACATATACATATGTACATATACAAACATATATCCATATGCACATGTTTTCCCTTTAACAGATTAAAATGTCCTTGGCGCCACGACGCGTTGGCATTTGGACTTGCAGTGTAGAGCAAAACAAAACCCGGCGCATATATATACGAAATAAATACTTGTGTGTGAATGTAGGTGTGTATGTGCACAAGAGCACACACGAATCGCCAACGGGCAGTCCCAGTTCGACTTGAGAAAACAGCATAAGCAACAGCGTCACATTCGAACAACAATGGCAACTAAAATATGAGTAAAATCGAAAACAAGGCAACTAACAGCTGAGGGTCACCACTACATCACACAAGCATGCCAACATAGTAAATATGTATGTTGTAAGTGCGCATTTAGACAAATGCGTCTGCATCCTGCTGTCGCTGTGTTCCGTGGCTTTGGCTGCACTTTCTTTTACCTCTTCCACCTTATCTCCTCGCCGACTCTAACTGTCGCAGTTCCCCTGGCTACACGCGACCTTTTCCTCAACACATGACTATACGAGTAGATGCACATATGTGTGTATGTGTGTGTTCATATATCCATATTGTGCAAACTTGTCTCCGTTGGGGCTAACTCGTGTAGTCGGTCAGCCAACAGCCAACAGCCAGCCAGTCATCCAGCAAGGCATTCAGCCATTTAGCCGCTTCGCCGATGGTCATCTGCAGTCACAGTGTTGGCACAATGACTTTAACCCACTTTTGTAGCGAATTTATGCTCGCACAAGCAAATGTATGCAATGCATACATCGTATGCCAATATGTACGCCTGTGTGTATGTATGTGCATAGAAAGATCTACAGTCCCGCAACCAATCAGGCAGTGAACCACTCATGACCATTGTCAATATCAATGGCCATCCGATAGCATTTTGCTGTCATCCTCTCAAGTGCGTGTATGTGTGTGTGTGTGTGCGCATGCACATTGCTCATGTCATTGTTATCGCCATCAATGTTTTGCTCTTTTATTGTTGTTGCAATAATTGCTTTGGTGCTTTTGCTACTTTTGCTTCTCCTTTGTTTTTAAATCGTTGAAAAGACGTAATTGTCCAGCGCATCGCATTTGTGCACTTTTTCCAGTTTCTCTGCTTGTTTTTGTTGTGCTACCGCCACTGCTACTGCGCCTAAAACTAGGTTGACCATCACCTAGTTTTTTAAGTTCATTTTTCTATTTCTCTACCGTTTTTCTTTCTTTGCCTTACGTTTGTTCAGCCGTTTTGCTCATTATCAGTTTTCACTGTCATTGATGACGGCTTTTTTCCACGTGAACGGCTGGACCTTCCGAAGCCAATCCACGGATTTGTGAGTTGAATCGAAGGCTTAAATAAAAACGCTTAGGCGCGTAATGGATGAAGGCAAAATTGTGATATGAGTGGGAGGTAATAGCGCGAGAAATTTTTTAAGAATGGAAAATCTATTAATCTGTTTATATTTGTGTAGAAAGCAGCTGCCATCAGAAAGTAAGTTTATTTGTGGCATTCCGCATTTAGATCTATGGTTCGATTCCCAATACGAACATGAAAAATGAAGAAAAAAATAAGAAATGAAAATGAGATGGAAAACTGTTACTGATAACAGACATTCCAAATTCTAGGATCTTGAATTTCGAAAGACCCTCATGCGCCAAAAGGCGTCGGACGTCAATCATACAGGGTTTCCCATATTCGACGGACCCAGAGAGATGTCAGATCGCTTAATGACACAGCACGTTGGAAGCGTCAGTCCAAGCAGATTTTTACCATGGAACAGTACACGCCACGCGAGCGCTCCCAAATTGTTGAAATTTACATTCAATAAAAGAAGTCAATTGTGAAAACTCAACGTGCGTCTAAAAAATTAAATAATGTAAAAAGTGCGCCTTTTAAGAACACCATTAAACGTTTGTACGAAAGGTTTTCGACTGGTGATGCTCTTTCTAATCCAAAGAGGCCAAATCAAAACCGACCAAGGCGTCGCCAAGGAAATCCCAAAATCGCCGTTCTCAGCAGTTGGGCATTGCTCGGACCACTTTACAACGAATTATCCGCATTGATTTGCATTTATTCCCATATAAGATTCAATTGACGCAAAGATTGTTGCCTGCGGATAAGCCTCGTCGATTGGAATGGGACCAAAGAGCCATCGAAATCCGTCGGCTCCGTCGAATATGGGCAACCCAGTATTTGACACTTGTAGACAGGGCAGCTGCGGTGTGCAAACAGGCAAGCAATGAGCGCGCAAAGGTCAAAGTAAAGGTTTTCATCGCAAAGTTATTCAAAAAACGTTTAGGTGATTAATTTTGCGCCACCTTGTACTAGTTCTGAAACAGATTAGTTCAGGTTATCTATGCCCTTTGGAGTTATATCGCTGTTGGTATGTATCAAAATAAAGGTTCCCGTCACTCAAAATTATTATTTTTTTTTTTATTTATTAAAAAAGCTATTGAAACTAAAATTGAATGATTCATTTTGCGCCACATTGCGTAAATGTTAAGATGCCTTCATTGGACTGTCACCTTGTTCCTTGCAGTTCTACTGACGGCTTGGCTTACTGGCAAAATAGGCGAACTGGCGAGAATTAGTTGAAAGATGGAAATAATAAAATCCAAACAGCTTTCCGACTGCCACATCCAAATGCCAAATAATGATTAGTTAGCTGCAGTCATAAGAGCGTAGTCACTGTTAAATAATAACAACAATTGATTTTTCGAAAATTCGCAAATTTATTGATCATTTGGTCGTGAATACTCAATGCAAATACCTCAGTAGCAAGTCCAATCTCCTGCATTATCAATTATGGCCTGGCAACGTCGAGGCATACTTTCCACTAGTTTTTCTGCATATTCTACCGGAAAAGACCTCCAAATTTTCCGAATTTGTCGAGAAAGTTGATCTAAATTACATGGCTTGCGTCTGCGAAGCTGCATTTTCATCAGATTCCACACATTTTCTATGGGATTTGAATCCGGTAACTGAGATGGCCAATCTAAAGTGACAACTCCGTTTTGCGCCTTCCATTCGCTATACGCTCGACTCCGATGTTTCGGATCGTTGTCCTCTTGAAGGATCTAGATTTCATTTTTCTTGATATACCAATGCTTAGGAGATGGCAACAAAGCCTTTTGATATATTTTATTCCTTTTTTCGGCATTTAAATTCTCGGTAAATATGAACAAAGTACCGAAACCTTTGTTTGAGAAGCACCTCCAAACATGGACCTTGACGGGGTGCTTAACAGTCCGTTGAAACATCCTACTGGTGGAGCTTGTCCAGGTGTGTTTGATGCTCGGAAATGCCCAGAAGGAGGATTCATCAGAAAAAATTACGTTGCTCCAATCGCGGTCCAATTTTCCTTCGCATATTCCACTCGTTTTTCAACGTGTTTTGCACTCAACATTGGTTTTTCCAAAGTACTGCGATATTTCTGTTTATTGGGCGGCAAGTGTCTGCCAATCGTTCCGTAAGATATGTCAACACCTTTTGCTTTCAATTTCACAGCAGCTCCACGTAAAGTCAAAGTTGGATCTTTCGAGAACAATGCGAGAATCTTTTTTTCGTCTTTTTTTTGAGACTTTGTTTGCACTTCCACGAAAAATGATTATATGCTTGAGAATGTCGTTTTAACTCTCGGCCAGCTCAACTAGGCTCTGTTAAATCCTTCTTGCGCATGCAGTAGCGTCATCAATATTCACTTCTTTTATGCCCCACCATACCAAGCATTTTGCAAATTATCAGCTATGCAGCCAACTAACCAACCAACCGGCAAAGCAACTCAGTCAACCAATCACTCAGCCAGTTCAGCCAACCAACAGCGATTCAATTTTCAATCAGTCCGACAGATTTTCTCACTTTTGCTAAAATACAATTTTCATGTATTTTTGTTGTTTGTTGGTTTGTGTTTTTTTTTTCTTTACATTCAAAACTCGTTCAGAACTCGTTTGCGTTGGTTTGGTGACGCTTTGTTGGTTTGTTATTGTTTTCACTTTTGCTTTCTTCCACTAACCAATTTTCAATTATTTCCCCATTGTACAGTTTCATTGTCAGCAATCGGACGGCCAGGCAAGCATTGAGCGACATTGATGACGGCAAAAAGGCATTTCGATTAGTCGAAACCAATTTGAGTGAGCAGCAATGAGTGAAGTAGATGGCCACCAGAAGGGAAGGAAGGCATAAGAAAGGTGTCGAACTTTTTTCAAAACATAAACAATGACCGATCATCAAAAAAAAAACAGAGGTTGCCAACTACATAAATAACAAAACCAAAAACAGTCAACAAAAGCAGGGAAATCCATTAAATTGGTGTGGCTGGAAAGTGGTATGAAAGTAAGCGAGCTACTCGTCCATCGTTTACGGACAGGGTGATGCTGAAATTTTCTGCTATCTCTCGGCTCATTGTTTGTTGTTGTTAAACGGAAGGGGAAGGTGTGACTGTGTAAAACTATGTTGTTGATATTGCGCTGTTGTGCGCGTTGCTGTTGAATCCCCTTTCGGTGTTGGCCCAGCCCAATTCGGGGCTTTATTTTTTCATCACTGTTTACATTCCCTTTATTTTATTGCTTTTTGTAATTTGTGGCGTGCTTTTTACCAATTGAAAATTTCACCCACAAAAAAGTAGCCGAAACAATATTTGTTACATTTTTTGGCAGTTTGTAAACTGGCGCATTTTCGCGCTCAATGAACTGTGTAAGGTGCAAAGGTGCGTAATGGGCGCGGTTTAACAAATTTACACTCTAATAAAATAAAATTAAATAGAAAAAAAAAATTAATTAGAGGAAACAAAATTTTGTTTGAAAGCATAAAACAGAGCATAGAATAACACAAAAAATATCGAGTTACAGCAAATTAAATTAAGTTAAAGTAAAAAAATTATATAAAGGAAAAAAATATAATAAAACAAATTAAAGTAAAATGAAATGAGATATAATTAAACTAAATTAAATTTAAAAAAATATATTAAAATAAAGCAAAATAAAGAAAAAAGGGTTTTAATAATCTAAAATTATTTTATAATCTCGCATTTCGGTCGAAAAATTTTAACTCAAAAACTCTCTTATTTACCGCTGTATTTCAGACTAATTGCACTCATAGATGGCTTCCGTCGAATTTTTAGTAAATAGTACAAATGTAAAACACATTTTGTTATTTAAGGGTGATCAATCATGAGGTGCTTTTTTCAATAGGTGCTTTTTTCACTCGTTCGAGCATTTCGACTGGTATGTCGTGAATAACACGCGTAATGTTGCCTTCCAGAGTTTCAATCGTAGCTGGTTTATCAGCATAGACCTTGGACTTCACGAATCCCCAAAGAAAAAAGTCCAAAGGTGTGATATCACAAGATCTTGGTGGCCAACTCACAGGTCCTAAACGTGAAATCAGCTGCTCTCCGAAATAACTTCTCAATAAAGTCATTGTTTCACGAGCTGTATGGCAAGTGGCTCCGTCTTGTTGAAACCAAATGTCGTAGAGATCATTAGATTCAATTTCAGGTAGCAAAAAGTCCGATATCATGGTACGGTAGCGAGCACCATTCACAGTTACGTTGCGGCCATCATCATTTTTGAAAAAATATGGACCGATGATTCCACCAGCCCATAAACCACACCAGACCGTTGTTTTCTCTGGGTGTAAAGGTAGCTCTTGAACCTGTTCTGGTTGCTCTTCATCCCAAATACGGCAATTTTGCTTATTGACGTAACCATTGAGCCAGAAATGCGCCTCATCGCTGAACAAAATTTTGCTCGAAAACAGCGGATCTTCTTCAATCTTTTCAAGAGCCCAATCAGCAAAACGGTGACGTGCAGGAAGGTCATTTGGCTTTAGTTCTTGTACGAGCTGTATTTTGTATGCTTTTAAATGAAGATCCTTCCGTAAAATTGACCAAGTTGTTCCATACGACAGTCCAAGTTGCTGAGAACGGTGCCGAATCGATTCATCGCGGTTGTCACGTACACTCTCTGCTACTGCCGCTATATTCTCAATGCTTCTTGCTGGACGTGGTCTATTCGGTCGAGAATTATCCACCAATGAATATTCGGATTCAAATTTGTTGATGGTATGTCGAATAGTGTTTAAGGCAGGCCGATTATGTTGACCATAATGCGGTCTAAGCGCACGAAAAACATTTGTCACAGAACGCTGATTTTCATAATACAGTTGAACAATTTGTAGACGTTGTTTCGGTGTGAGTCTTTCCATGATGAAATGCCAAACGCTGTTCAACAAATCCACGATGACAGTTTGCCACAACTCGCGCGCGATCTGTAAAAAAACGCAAATGAAAAAAACTCCTCTTAATTGATCACCCGTTAGTTGATAATTCAGCTGTCAATCAGTAAAAAAGTTTTTTGATCGGTTGCATAGTTTCCGTTTGGCGTTCGTTGAGAAATGGAAAATCAAAATGAACATTTTCGACATATTTTGCTTTTTTATTTCCGCAAAGGGAAAACCGCATCGCAAGTTCATAAAAAGTTATGTGCTGTTTATGGTGACGCAGCCTTAAAAGAACGGCAGTGTCAAATGTGGTTTGCCAAATTTCGCCCTGGTCATTTTTCACTCAAAGATGAAAAACGCACTGATCGTCCAGTTGAAGTTGATGACGCCCTAATCAAAGCAATAATCGATTCGGATCGTCACAGTGCAACACGTGAGATTGCAGAGAAGCTTTATGAACACATACATGCATTGAAAATCACTTACAACAACTTGGCTAAGTTCAAAAACTCGACACACGAGTTTCTCACGAACTGAAACAAACGCATTTAACGCAACGCATTAACAGCTGGGATTTGCTAAAGAAACGTAATGAAAATTATCCATTTTTAAAACGACTGATAACTGGCAATGAAAAATGGGTTGTTTATAACAAAATTAACCGGAAAAGATCGTGGAGCAGACCAGGTGAACCAGCTCAAACGACATCAAAAGCTGATATTCATGAAAAAAAGGTTTTGTTGTCAGTTTGGTGGGATTGCAAAGGAATTGTCTACTTTGAACTCTTACCACCCAACCGAATGATCAATTCGGATGTCTAGATGGCACAACTAACGAAATTACTCAATGCAGTTGAAGAAAAGCGGCCCGAATTGACAAATCGAAAAAGTATTGTATTCCATCATAACAATGCAAGGCCACACACATCTTTGGCCACTCGACAAAAATTATAGGAGCTTGGTTGGGATGTTTTACCACATCCACTATATAGTCCTAACCTTGCACCATCTGATTACTTTTTGTTTCGATCTTTATAAAACTCCTTGAATGGTAAAAGTTTCAATAATGATGATGATGTCAAATCGTACCTGATTCAGTTTTTTGCTAATAAAAACCAAAAGTTTTATGAACGTGGGATTATGATGCTGCCTGAAAGATCGCAAAAGGTCATTGATCAAAATGGGCAATGCACTACAGAAAAAGGTTATTTAGTTCCATGATAAAAGTGTCTTTGATTTTCTACACACAATGCGCAATTACTTAGTTGACAACCCAATAGTAATTTGCAACTGCCAAAGCTGAATGGGTGGGCCCGAGACTAGAAAAACTTTTTTGTAATGGCGGTCACCCCAGGCCAAGCAATGGCAAACTTTCGAGTGCATTTCTGCCATGAAAAAGGTCCTCATAAAAAACCATCTGCCTTTCAGAATCGGCTTAAAACTATAGGCCCCTCTTTTTGTGTGGAACAACATCAATGGGCACGTCACAAATAAGAGGAGGAGCTCGGCCAAACACCCGGAGTGGGAGTTTAAGCTCGAAAAATAGATAATCCAGTTATAAGTAAACCTGTTATAAGATAAAACTACCGTACTTACGTAGAAAAAACAAGTAAATTGAGTTTAAAAATAATTTCCAATCGATTTTAAAGATAATTAAAAAAATATTTTCTTTTCTTTGCTGCGCATTCGCTTGTTTTTAAATGTTATTTTATGTGTGCAATTTTTTGTCGGTATATAAATCAATAAAGTGTGCACCAAGCCACAGTCAAAACTGGCGGCATGATTAAGCTCTGAATTTGATATTTTTCACTTCTTCTTTTTCTTCCTTATTGGCGCAGTAACCGCTTAAACGGTTTTGGAGGAGCTCAAAAGCGCGCCAGTCGTTTTTTTTACGTAGTAGCCGACCCTAAACATAAATGCCAAGTTAAGCCGAGTCCTTTTCGTTTTAGGTCCGTCCAACGCAGTGGAGTTATTGCTCCCTCCTCGTGCAACGTATCGAGTAGTTCTGGAGCCGGTGCGCTTTTGTCCATTCGTGCGTCGTAACCTAGCCGCTTAATCTTAATTCGCTGTAAAATGTGCCTGCGTACGTCTCATACAGCTCATCGTTCCATCGCCTTCGCTACTTGCTGGCGCTTATGCGCAAAGGTCCATAAATTCACCGCAGAATCTTTCTCTCGAACACGCCAAGAGTCGCCGCATCAAGTGATGTTGTCGTCCAAGCTGCTGCGACATGCTTACCTAAAAAAAATAATAATAATTAGTGCGAACATTTCTGTTAGATATTTGGCCCACATTCTCTCCTCCGATTTGTGGTGTGCGTCTTGCTGTTGTTCCCCAAATGAACAGACCTACAACCGACGCCAAGTGGCAAATAGCTTTTATGTGGCAGAATACACTCGTAGCTTCGCCATTACCTGTCGAGGGGCGACGGCTATTAGAAAAAACTTTTTTATCATTTTGCTATTTCATGCACGGATATTTGAACCTACGCACTCCCGAATGATAGCCACGCACCACCCATTCGGCTACGGCGCCCGTTTCCTACTTTACATAATTAAAAAACTAAATCTTTGTATGGAAACTATTCTGCAAGCCAATCCAAAAACTAGTATGTCCTTATGTCCAAAGCATAAAAAAACACCCGCTACAAATATTCGAGATGCCTTTTACTTTTCTCCTTCTGTCTAATTCACTCTAAGCTGCTAAAAGTTGCTCGCTTCAATAAAGGTAGGACGCAAAAGTAAACCCTGCCGATGCTCTTGCGAACCTCGGAAAATGATTGTACCAGTAATTCGTCCATTAATTTCTTTGTCAGTCTGCATCTCAGAACGCAGTTCAAGTTCATACAATATTTGCAATTTATTTGATTTGTTGGCATTTTGCCACTGCTGCTGCTCCGTTGCTCCATTGCTCCATTTGTTCTCAAGTTTGTGGGTACTCGCATTAAATATGTTTGCAAATTGTCAGTCTGCGCACTTAATTGAAATTTATAAGCAATTCCCCGTGCAGCTCGCTCACATGTTACGTTTGCTTTATTTTCTAAAATTATGCATGAGTGTTGGTTGATTGAAAAGCAAATGCAGTGCTAGTTGCTGCTCTTGCCATTGCGGTTGTTGTGCCAATTGTGACGCATCATTTGGCATTAATTGCCATTACTCGGTGCATGTTGCCTTGCTGCTATTGACACAAATAAAGGCGATGCTTTGTAATCGCTGCCATGTAATCAGATACTCTTGCGTCACGCGGACAGACCTACAAGTATGTTAATTTATGAGTGTGCATGTTGTTGAATTTTGTTTACATTGAGTGCACCTATGACCGTATGGTGATTGAAAAATTAGTTAGCAAAAATACAAAAAAAAAATTGATATTATATATAAAAAGGCGAACAATGGGAACCTTTGTGGTTGTGCGGCTTGCCGGTTTTATTATCTAAGATTTTGCAATTTCATAGAACAAATAAGAATAATAAATTTCATTAGAACAGTAGATGTAATATTTAACTTTAAATTTCACTTGGCAGAGTACATTAAAGTGAGGGAATGCATGGCGTATACGTAATATTTTCGTTTAATGATTTGATTTTTCTTTTGAATATGCAAATATCAGTGTTGTTTTTGTTTTGTGTGAGGGTTTTATGAGCTTTTTAAACTTTTTCTCCATTTTATGCACTTGTTTTGCTTCCGTTAATCTTTTCGTTTTACGTTTTTTTCGTTTATTATAAATCTAAAACATAATTATTGTTTTTACAGACCACTTAGATCTAATATGAGCTTAAATTACAACTATATTACTATAATTTTTAAATAAATTAGAAAAAAGAGTTTGGAAATTTATAAAATTCATTCTTTGAAACCGAAAAGTCAAGCGGAATAGAACTCGAGATCTCATTGAATTCTCTTAAAGCGCGGGCAATAGGAGCATTACGCGCATAATTCGTGTTAAGAAAGGAATAAGATGAAATGGATAAGTATTGCGTAACGATCTAGTAGGAATCTGAAAGTAATAGGGATGAGCAGTCCACTTCTCCTTTAATTAGACTAAAAACAAAAGACAGTGAGAGTATAGACCTTCTACTCTCTAGAGACTTTAAGTTAATCAAAATCAAACGTAAATGATAAGAAGTGATAGGATTTGAGAATTTTAACGACCTGAGAGGAACACCTTCTGTACACGTTCAATTCTCTCAATATCAAGTTGGTGGCAGGCCTCCAGATAAAAGTTGCATATTCTAATCGAGAGCGAACAAAGGAAGTAAATAGTAATTTGTGAGTGTAAGGGTCCGAGAACATCGAGCTATTACGCCGTATAAAACCTAAGACTGAGTAAGCAGAGGCCACAATAAAGTTAATGTGACTGTTGAAAGAAATATGTGAGTCAAAGATCACCCCTAGTTCTTTGAATTCATGAACAGATTGAAGTTTGGTATTATCAATGCTGTAAGATGACTGGAAAACCTTTTGAGTTTTAGCGAAGGTGACCTGAAAACATTTCTTAATATTTAGAGAGATGTCAGAGTTACTGCACCGGCGAACGAGCGCATTAATTTCCGTTTGTAACATAGGGACATCCTCCTTTTTTCTAATAGCCGAAAGTATTTTCAAATCATCACCATATAAAAGAAAGTTGGCAAATAAAAAACAGGAACAAATATCATTAATAAATATAACGAAGAGAAGAGGCCCTAAAATACTGCCTTGTGGCACCCCTGAAGATGCAATGAAAGGCTCCGAACATTCACCCTCATTGGATAAATAAGATTTCAACCATTGAAAGAAAGCAGAATGGAAACCAAGTAAGCCTAATTTACGTAATAGAATTGTATGAGAAACGCTATCAAATGCTTTAGAAAAGTCCGTGTAAACACAATCGACTTGAAAACCTGCAGCAAAAGTTCCAAAGCAGTAATCTCCACAAGCAGCCAGGTTGGAAACTGTAGACCTAGCCGGGATAAATCCTTGCTGATTGGGCAAGATTGAGCTCTTAGTTGCAAAGTACCGTTTTTCTTTTACAATTCCTTCGAAAAGTTTAGAAATAATAGAAAGCTTCGAGATTAGCCTATAGTTGAACACATCATTCTTCTTGCCACTCTTGAAAGTAAGGGGTGATAGTTGTGATTTTCCAATCGTTGATAAAAACTAATTTGAGAGGAATGACAATAGCCGGGCAGTTTTTAAGAAAAATTACGGACAGTCCATTCTTATCAGTCTGCGAAGAAGGTTTTAAACCCAAAATCCCATTCTCAATGTCCAGAGAAGCCAAGTTTAAATGGCCAAAATTCAAAGATGAAGATGGATTAGCATGACAAGGAGAAAACGAATACGTATCATCATAAGTGAAATTAGATTTGAAAAAATCGGCAAACAAATTGGCTACGTCCACAGGAGTAGACGCTGATTTATCATTAAAACGAACCGCAGAAGGGACTCCAGCGCTTGACTTAAATTGTGGTACATATTTTATAAACATTTTGAGCAACTGCGCTTTAAAGGTAGAATAGCGCTCAACAATATCTAATCCAGAAAGCAAATCTTGCTGTCAAAAATGCTGTTTAAACTAGAAAAGTCACAAGAGGAGAAATTAAAAGCTATTACCTCGTCTTGTTTACTACTCGCAAACTCGTAAAACTCAACGTTAAGCATTAAAGTGACATGATGTTTATCAGCAGGCGAGAAAGATGAGAAGCATTCAGAGATGGAACCATTAATATTAGCGCTGACGAATATGAGATCAAGAATTCTAGTAAGCTTATTTGAGACTCTCTTGTGCAGTTCATAAATTTGTTTAGTTCGCTCAATTTGTTAGATATTTGAATTGCAAATTCATACCGACTTGCTCATAATTTTGTCATTTGAAAAAGCAATTTGTCATTAAAAATGCTGTCGATTTATGTAGAGTTATACGAATTATTTAATTACTTACACTGTGTTATCTATTCCTGGGCCATATAATAGTTCTTCAGCCGCCATAGCAGCTTCCAAAATATTGATTTGTTGTTACCTACGTAGCATTCTACCTTGTGCTGCTTGCAGCTGCTGCTAGCTACTTGCTCTCGAACACTCCGAAGCGTCCGAGCACCCTTTGTTAATTCTTGAACAACTCGAAAAGTATTCGTCGGATTCACTTCAAATTTTCACACAATATTTTTAAGATACGATACTTTAAGAAAATGCAAAAATCCAATTTTTAGAAAATTCTGACAAACTCTTCTGCAATTTCTCGACTTGTTAAATATGGATACCTATGAAATGATAATATTTTTCAATTTCAAACCTTTATTAACAAAAAATTGTTACAAATTTAATCTTCAAAATAAAAGCCATCGCTATCGACACATTTTTCCCATCTCTCAGGCAATTTGTGGATGCCGCGCCAAAAAAATTGGCCGTCTTTGGCCGCAAACCAATCACCGAGCCATTTTTTGGCTTCTTCGTGAGAATTGAAACGCTGCTCGGAAAGTGCGTGGCCCATCGATGCAAACAAATGATAATCGGAAGGCGACAAGTCTGGTGAGTAAGCCGCAGGCACCAGCGGTTCCCAATCGTACGTCTCCACCAATTCCCGGGTCGCTCTTGTTCGATGTGGCGATGCATTGTCATCAAGAAAAATTACTTTGTGACGCCGATCGGCATATTCTGGGCGTTTTCGGTGTATATCGCTGTTCAAATCGGTCAATTGTCGTTGGTAGCGTGCACCGTCAACTGTTTCACCTGGTTTTAATAGCTCGTACCAAATCATACCACGCTGATCCCAGAAAACACACAGCATTGCCCTGCGGCCGAAGCGATTTGGTTTGGTTTTTGGGAAGGTTTAAAAATACTCCTAGCGACATCTATAGACTAATAGCTGAAAGTTTCATTTCATAATAATAATAATAATAAAACTCGTGAACCTGAATCCTTTGAATCGGAAACGAAGAAAAATGCGCCATCATATAATTACGAGTATTTTAAATTATTCCGACTCACAACATATCAATATTATATTCCTACTTTCTGCTAGTTTTAAGTGCCCATATATGCATAAATATCTCTTTTTTAAATAAAGAACATAAGAACTAACTAACTAACTAACCTGCACTTCTTTGCTCCTTTCAGATGATGCTGCACGCTTGGGAGAATTACAAACTCTACGCCTGGGGTAAAAACGAATTGCGGCCGCTCAGTCAACGACCACATTCGGGCAGTATTTTTGGTGCCTACGATCTGGGCGCGACCATAGTCGATGGTCTGGACACACTCTATCTAATGGGGTTGGAGAAGGAGTATCAAGAGGGACGCGATTGGATCGAACGTAAATTTTCGCTAGACAACATTAGCGCCGATTTGTCGGTATTCGAAACGAATATCCGTTTTGTTGGTGGCATGCTGACGCTGTACGCTTTCACCGGCGACAACATGTACAAAGAGAAGGCACAACACATCGCTGACAAGCTGTTGCCTGCCTTCCAGACGCCCACCGGCATACCATATGCGTTGGTAAATACACGAACCGGTGCAAGTAGAAATTATGGTTGGGCTTCAGGTGGCAGTTCGATTTTATCCGAAGTTGGCACATTGCATTGCGAATTCGTATATCTGAGTGATATTACCGGTAATCCGCTATATAGGGAGCGTGTGCAAACTATACGCCAAGTTTTGAAGGAGATAGAGAAGCCAAAGGGTCTCTATCCGAATTTCATCAATCCCAAAACGGGCAAGTGGGGACAAAGTGAGTATGGATGGGGGAGGCTGATGGAAGTGTGTATTTGTATGTTTTGTTATTTATGAACTCTCTGTATTGCAGTGCACATGTCGCTGGGCGCTTTGGGCGACAGTTTCTTTGAGTACCTGCTGAAGGCGTGGCTGCAGTCTGGACAGGTAGATGAGGAGGCGCGTGAAATGTTCGACGAATCGATGGTAGCGATTAATGAGCACATGATACGAACCAGTTCGGGTGGGCTGACGTATGTGTCCGATTTGAAGTTCGATCGCTTGGAACATAAAATGGATCACTTGGCGTGCTTTGCAGGTGAGAGAGGCTGCTCGAGCTATACAAATAATGGTGGAGACGAATTTACACACAGGGGCTAATCACACTATTGTTACCAATTCAATAATTGAGAGTGGGAGTGTAATTGATAAACAACCAGCATATTTTGAAAATCTCTTACCAAAATAGTGAAAGTGTTGCAGGCAAGTTGTGAACACTCTTCGTCATCTAGTGGCGCAGCTATGTGACTGACGTACCCAGCTCAGACTAATTTACAACGTTGAGGTTATCATTTTTAGGTTGAGGTTATTTTGGCAGAAACAAACAAGAAATAGACTACTCCTAGACTTACCTTTGACAAGCTCTTCAAGACAAGTATACCGTCAAGAAGGGAGTGGCAAACACCAAGGCCATGGAGAAGGGGGATATTAAATTTGTATACAGATCGCTCCAAGCTAGACGATAAAGTTGGCTATGGAGTATTTTCGAAAGAACTAGGACTGGAACTATCCGTTCGACTACCAGACTACTGCAGCGTGTATCAGACAGAGGTTCTAGCCATAAAAGAAAGGGCTACATACCTACATATGCAGGCCGTAACAAAAACGACTATAAATATATTTTTTCGGATAGCCAAGCGGCCATTAAATCAATAAATGTGGCTATACTAAGATCAAAGGTTGCACAGGAATACCGAGCAGCCCTAAATGATATTAGCGTCGTATTCAAGGTCAGCCTTATTTGGGTTCCGGGACACAGAGATATTGAGAGAAACTGTAAAGCTGATGAGCTATCCAGAAAAGGTACTGCTCTTCAACTGTTCCGTGATAAAAGTACCATTGGAATACCTTTATACGAGTAAATTAATAATAAAAAACAACATTACCCAAGAGGCCAATCATGGGAAGAAGAAGATACATGCGTAACAGCCAGGTTACTATGACCGCAAATAAACAAGAAAAGGACAGAGGAATTGCTTAGCCTCTTAAGAGAAGATATCTCGAAAGTCGTGGCTTGTGTCACCGGCCACTGGCTATTTGGCAGGCATTCCTTGAGACTAGGAGTATTCTCCCATGAATATTGTAGAAGCTGTAGAGATGAGGAGGAGGAAGAAACAGTAGAGCACTTCCTTTGCAATTGTCCAGCCTTAGCTAAAATCAGAACTGGTTGTGTAGGTAAACACTTTTTCAATTCTCTTACAGAACTATCTGGCGCGGGGATTAGACTAATCCAGCGCTTCATAACAGTGGTATCACAACGGACCTGTGAGGTCTAAGTGAGTTGGTCATACGGACCGACTACCACCATAACCTAACTTATTTTGGCAGAAAAGTGTATAGCAAGCACAAATTTTGAATTAAAATACGAGCTCCAGTGTGGCATTGATGAAATGGAGCTGGTTTGTTGCTAAAATGTTAAAAAATTGCGGAATTGTTAAATTTCATCAAAATAATCATACTCCAATTGGACTGTAAATGCCGAAGTTATAACGAAAATTGTTAAAAGGCGACCCCTACATTGTGGAATTTTTTCTTTAAATACTTCTACGTGAATAATCACAATACTTCCTTAGCAAAACTCCAATGATTTTTGGCGTGCTTTCATTTTAATTTAATTTAATTTGATTTTACTGCTTTTTATTAGTCGACCCTCTTGATTTGACTATTAATCTGCCTATGTCGTATATTTTCCATTCTGCAATTTCTTGCAAGTTAACCATTTAGAATTCCCACAGCATTCTATGTCGTAGAGCACCCAGCCTTGGGCACTCACACAGACCGTGAAATACTGTTTCTTTAGATTCTTCTTGAATGCCGCTTCTGCATCTATCCTTGTACGGCCACCCCTTCTTCCTGGCATGGTCTACCGAAAGGCCAATGGCCGCGTATTGTTGACGTAATTCTGAATATGTCTGCTCATGGCTTTCTTAACAACTCGTCAGTTCGGGATTTGTTGAAATTGTGCCCCGTTTATTTAGTTATTTTGTAGGTATCCATGTTAGTTCATCCGTCAACGGCCTGCTTCGGGAATAGCGAGAAAATCTGCCTTGAGGATAGCCTATTTCTACGGCTGCGGATTCGTTATAGGGTCTTGAGGTACTACCATTGGACTTTAAAACAAATTATCTTATCGAGACAAACTCACTGATATATCAGAATCCAAGTTCCGACTACAAATGCTGAAGATATGAAGAAAAATGTCAAAAGGCGGCCCTTACGTTCGGCCAAAAGAAATTTGTTTCGAAATGGTTTTGCAAAAATACTTTGCTCTCAAGGGTATGCGGCGACCTTTTTTTTCTTGTAAGATGGTATGGTCTAGTCACCAGTCTGAAATAACAGTCTTGGTCGAAAAAAATACGAATCAATCGGGTATTTAGAGCTGGCTGTAGAGGAAATTCTGAAAAGGAAAACCTAAATTGGGTTTTAATAAACTGTTGCAATAACAACAACTACAACAATATGTGGCTATGAATCGGATATTGTGAACTGCAATAAAGAAATGCATAAACATTTTAAAATTTCAAATAAGGATGTCTTAATTATAAGGCACTCTACAGGCGAACGCCGTAGCCGAATAGATTGGTGCGTCGGTAATGCACGCTTTCGAATCTTCGTGCATGAAGCATCAAATAATAGAAAGTGTTTTTTCTAAGAGCAATCGCCCCTCGGCAGGCAATGGCAAGCCTCCGAGTGTATTTCTGCCCAACCAAAGAGTTAGATTAGATTATATTAAATTTGTTGGGGTTGGACAAGCCCAAACGCTCAGTCAGGAGACCATTGTACTACACCCGGATAGATTTCAGTAGAAAGAATAGAGATAGGAAAGATAAAAAGTGGGTGGTAAGACGGAAAAATTAGTTTGAGGTCACTCTTCCACAATTCACTTGGATTCATTGATGAATCTTAAGAGATCCGGAAGAAAAAGAGTATGAACTTTATCCCTACTCATTATATCGCAACCCAATATCCTAAGTCTGATTCTGGAAAACGCCAGACAGCTACATAGAAAATGATCTGCAGTGTCGTCATCCTCAAGACTGGATAGGCATATCGGGCTGTCTACGACCCCCATGGCAGCCATATGCTGACCACAGCATAGTATTAGGAGTTTTAGGAGAAAGGTCGCTATTTTCCTGTTTGGCCCTTTCACAAAGCACTTGGCTACTCTGCACAAGTTCATCCCAGACCAACGACCTCTATGGGTAAACCTCATGAAGACGTCAATTCATAGTTGAATCGATTATTTGCAGAGCCTTCATTAGCCAATTTATCAGCTAACTCTGTAATACCGCAGGGTCCAGACACCAAAATAAGACTAACTTTGTTGTGTTTTGCAAAACTGTTCAGTTTTGTCTTACATTCGCCGACTAACTTCGAAGAGCAGCGTGGGTTAGCAAGGCCTTTCAGTGCAGCTTGACTGTCACTATAAATTCCAATACTGCTACGAGTACCCCGCCACTTTTTCTCAATTAGCCAGTACGCCACATTCAAGATGCCATAGACTTCCGTAAGGAATACCGTGGCCATCTGTCGTGTGGCATAGGAGTACGTAGTGTCTACATCTAAGTACCATCCAGATCCGCTACCAATACTGGTTTTGGATCCGTCGGTGCAGAAGGAAACCAATGGTTTGACATATAAAATAAAATCAATTTTTCGACTTCAATAACAAATAGATAAATAGTGTATCTTTAACTTCTTTCTTCTTCATATTATAACACAGCATTTGAAGGGATTAATAAAAATAAAAAAATAAAAATACTAAAACACAATCAAAAATGAAGAGTGAAAACCGAATTGGTTCAAAATTCCTCGAAAAATACGATTTTTTTCTATTTAATTCACATTCACTTCTCAAATATTCGCTCATTTTCTAGGTGGTCTCTTCGCCTTAGCTGCTAATACGCGACAAAATCAATATGCCAATAAATTTATGGAAATTGGCAAAGGTCTGACAAATACCTGTCATGAGAGCTATGCAAGAACATCTACCAAATTGGGTCCTGAAGCTTTTCGGTTAGTCATAATTCTTTCAATAAATTTTATATTTTCATCTACTCACTAAAACAAATACAAATACAAAAATTGATTACTTTCGCCAACAGCTTTAGCGATGCAGCCGAAGCGCGTGCCTTGAAATCTCAAGAGAAATACTACATACTACGACCGGAGACGATCGAGAGTTACTTTGTGTTGTGGCGTTTGACGCACGATCAAAAATACCGCGACTGGGGCTGGGAGGCTGTGCAAGCGCTAGAGGCACACTGCCGCACGCCACATGGCTATTGTGGCATCAAGAATGTGTATCAGGAGACACCGCAGAAGGATGACGTGCAACAGAGTTTCTTCTTGGCGGAGACATTAAAGGTAAGTTCAGCGCAGCTGGCTGACAACCAAAGGTTATTTATGCTATTTTATCTTCGTTTTTTTTTTATTACTTTTCGCTCCTTTTTAGTACTTGTATTTGCTCTTCTCCGACGACTCCTTGCTGCCGCTAGATGAGTGGATATTCAACACGGAGGCGCATCCGTTGCCCATCCGTAGCGCGAATGCCTTCTATCGCGCGGCACCACCCGCCCAAACGCAACTCGACGAGAATCGTTAAAATGTTACGCTAAAGCATTGACATTTCACATTGACGCTGCGTGTGGTCCTCAATGTGCCTCTCAAATGGGGTCACTCCAATCCAAATGTAAACCTCTGCAATTAGTGTTAATTTTTTTTTTTTTGTTTTTAACGAATAGTTATTTTTAAATTTTTTTAGTTTTTTTAGGAACGCATTGAAATGTAGCTTATATTTATATAATAGTTGCCTAGACGATCCACACTGTATAGGTTATTTTTGTTTTTTTTTGTGTTTTTGATATAACTTGTTTAGGATTTTTATTTGTATTCTGAGTGTGGAGATAATCGCATATATACGTGACATGTATGTACATAAGTTTGTATATTTTACCTGTACACCGACAACCGGTTATTTCTTCTTACTTACATACGCATGTGTAATATATTTCGAATGTGGTAATAGATTTTATTTCAATTTTTTTTTTCATAGAACATAAATCTTAGTAATAAATTTTTAGGACATGACGCTTTTTTTCGAAATTTTAAAATCTTTAATGACGATTTTGTTCAACGTTGACCCGTAAAGGCTTTATACACTTGTAAGAACAAGCAAAACAACAAACAACTACAAATTGTAAAAGTTTTCTTTAACACATTGCCAAGTATGTTCTCTGTAATGGAATGCATTAAAATAAAAAAAATTATTCTGTACATGTGAAAATGCCAATGTAGAAACTATTATATATAACGAAGAAATATATGTATGTATTTACTTACTGTTTTGTTTGTCGATAATTGTAACAAAATAGCAACAACTGTATCGTAAACAAATCACATTTATTTGCAATTCAGGCACCTATGATATTATATTAAACGTAAACGGGTTCAAAAAAGCTATGCAGATAACTTAAGCTGGACGATTATTTTCGTTATATGAAAAACTTTGTAAAAACCTGACGGTCTCGAAATGAAAATTTATATTTTTAACGATTTATTTTGGATTTTGATTTAGTTTTCATGGATTTGCTTCATTTATTCTCATCAAAGTTAGTTGGTACTCGATTTTTTTCCGTACTTTTTTTTTTATTTCACGTCAGCACGCATTTAAAATGTAGAGAGAGTTGCACTGGGTATAATAGGGTTTTCGCTTCTAGAGTTACAGATGTTCTGCGATTTTTTTTTTAAATTATGTATTCTCGAATGCCTTGGAAAGGCACCAAAAATTGGCAATTATAAAGTTTTATCAGCAGCAAGTCTTTAAAACATTTATATTAAGGGAGTATTCTGGTCTAGACGGCTTAATTTTAGGTATTTTTAAAACTAAAGTATAAAAAAAAAATGAAACACATTTTTACTATCTATTTTTTTATGGTTTTTATTAATATTGGAAGAGTATAAAAAGAAATTAATAAAAAAAAATCGTAGCATTACAGGCCGGCGGAGTGGGGGCTACATAAAAATCAGTACTCCATGGTTGACATGATTCTAAAACAAACAAATTAAAAAAATTCTTCATTAGTTAAAATGTCGCTATCGGATTAGGCCAAATCAAAGAAAAAAGAAAATTCACGAAATGACGTCAACTTGAAAAAAAAAAATTTGTTTACCCTCTTTTTTTACCTTTTCAAATTTTTTAAAAATACTTCAAACTAAAATTTTTTAAACTCCGAGACAGACCCAATAGACAGATGTATAATAAAAAATTCTTATCAAACTTCAAAGCGATAGGTCAAGTAGAACTTGAGATATCATGACGACCATCTCGAAAAAAGGAGTTTTGAGAAAATCGCGTTTGAGCAACAACTCCAATAGAATAACTTAGATCATACTATTTACTACTCACTCTGGATTAATCGACGATATATTTCCAGATATATATTACAGAAGTATAAAGTATATATATATGTATAGAATAAATAAAGATTGTGTGGGATACAAAAGATTTTCTGGAAAGAACGAGTCCTCAAGTCGTCCGGTAACATCTGCCGTTCATTGTGCGTTCCGCTCCCCTCGGCCGGCTTAGACGCCACGTCACAAAATCCGCTGTACCTCCGAAAATAATTCGAATTTTGAAAAATCCGTTGAAGGGCATATTTTTGAAGGTCTAAACTTTGAAAATATGCAAAAAAAACGATTTTTTCGAATTTCTACTCTAGAATACCCCCTTAAAATGCAAACTTCAACATAAATTTCTTGAGCATATCTTATTTGGCAAAACAATGTACTAAAACTCTGAAAATTTGCAGTCAAAGCAGTTTTTAAGGCGAATTAAAAAAATGAAAATAAAATACAAAAAAAAAAATTAAGAAAAGTTTTTTTTATATTTCAAACAAATTGCAAAAAAAATAAAATAAAATAAATAAAACAAAAATTAAAAAAAAATAAAAAAAAAATGGTTTAATGTGCCTCCATGCAGCTGCGTAAATAAACCAATATAGTCAAAATACGTTCGTCAGAGTGAAATTTCAGTCTTCTTCTTGATTGGCGCGATAACCGCTTATGCGATTTTGGATGCATTTAACGAAGCGCACCCGTCGTTTCTTTCTCGTCTAATTGGCGCCAGTTGGAAAACTTGGAATACCAAGTGAAGTCCAGGCCTTCTCCATCTGTTCTTTCCAACGCGGAGGAGGTCTTCCTCTACCTCTGCTACCACCAGCTGGTACCGCATCGAATATTTTCAGAGCCGGAGCGTTGGTATTCATTCGGGCGATATGGCTCAGCCAACGAAGCCGCTGGATCTTTATTCGCTGCGCTATGTCTTTGTTGTCGTAAAGCTCATACAGCTCAGTGTTCCATCGCCTGCGATACTCGCCGTCACCATCGTGCAAACGTCCAAGCATCGTCCGTAGAATCTTTCTCTCAAACAATCCAAGGGATTCTCTTCAGATTACGATAGAGTCTTATCAGATGCTTTCATCGTTTAAGCTTCTGCGGCATACGTTAGGACGGGCATGATGAGAGCCTTAGAAAGTGTTAGTTTTTTTCGTCGGGAGAGGACTTTACTACTCAATTGCCTATTTAGTCCAAAGCAGCATTTGTTGGCAAGAGATTCCCCGTTGCATTTCAAGTTTGACATTGTTAACGGTGTTAATGCTGGTTCCCAGATAACCAAATGTCTCAAAGTGAAATTTCAATACAAAACAAAAAGAAAAGGAGCAAAATTTGGTTCAATTTGCATTCATCAAAATGCGTTCGGCTGAGTGAAATTTCCATATATAAAAGAAAACAAAAGCAAAAAACACATTTTGGTCATACAAACCAGCCATGATTCAATTATTAAAGGTTTGCTCACTTAGGACATTAGAATTTTGACACTCCCTTACGAGTGGAAAAATTAAATACCTTTTTGGTAAAAATGGTAGCAAAAAATGTTTTGTTTTTACTTAAATTATAAATGGTACAAGCAGAAATGGCCATAAATGATATTAGAAAAAAAGGTTATTAAGTTAAACCCAGATTATAATTTGTGAATTAATTTTTAAATTGGAAACTGATCACGAAGTTGGGAAGTTTTGCTAATATGACGCTATAATTTTACCTAAGCATTATGGCGGCCGCTGTAGCCGAATGGGTTGGTGCGCGACTACCATTCGGAATTCACAGACAGAACGTTGGTTCGAATCTCGGTGAAACTCCAAAATTAAGAAAAACATTTTTCTAATAGCGGTCGCCCCTCGGCAGTCAATGGCAAACCTCCGAGTGTATTTCTGCCATGAAAAAACTCCTCATAAAAATATCTGCCGTTTGGAGTCGGCTTGAAACTGTAGGTCCCTTCATTTGTGGAATAACATCAAAACGAACACCACAAATAGGAGGAGGAGCTCGGCCAAACACCCAAAGGGGTGTACGTGCCAATTATATATATATATATATATTATGGCCCTAATGAAAGCCTTTCAGAGAAGAAGCGAACTCATCCTAAATTTAGTTGACTAACAACAAGCTATGAATATACTCACGCCTTGCTTTACTATGTTATGCCCACGTAAGTTTGGAGTTTTGACAAACCATTCCGGGCATGAAACACTGAATGATAGAAAATGTTGTTTGTAATAGCGGAGGCTCCTCGACAGGCAATGGCACACCTCCGTGTGTATTTCTGCCATGAAAAACTCCTCATAAAATCCTCACAAAAAACAATCTGCCATCAGGAGGCTGTGATTAGTTACATATTGCTTAATTAGCTCTTGTTGGTACCTTATGCATCTTTAAAGCAACCTAGTGAGTACTTCCCCAACCTGTATTTGAAAGGCACCGGACTCAAATAGTCAATCCATCCAATCCGTCCATCTTTCACGTTCATTGCCCTAAAAAGATGCTTTATGATATCCTTATTTAGGCTGTATGTCAGTATGTTTTCCATATCGTTTTGGTTATTCACATACCGAGCAAGTGCTTACACACCCTTTTGAAAAAGAAAGATTTTTCCAACAAATTTTACTTTTCTTCCGCTTTCTGTTAAAAATTTCTAGAGTTAGCAACCCAGTGTCTTGCTAAGGGAGGAAATGAGAAAGCTGCTTACTGAGCAAACCGTTTATTATTGAATCATGCACACCAGCCATGAGCGTCACAAAAAATTACTTTAGACAAAAATACGTTAAGCATGTAATACTTCTTTCCGAGTACGATTCAAAAAGCAACCCATAGCTAACCAGAAAATGTTAATCCATACCGGGAGCTACACTGTTTTGAAAGTGAGAAAAAGTAATTAAATATCTATTGCACATTACCTTCAAAAGTGACTTAACTCAAAATTCGTCAAAGTCGGGTTATAATATTTTTGCTATTTGTGCTGCATATCTGTGAAATTTCATTTAAAACCCATCTTAGGACCAGGGAAGCCATAGAGAGACTAGCCGCAGGCAGACGGTTACACATCTATTGGGTACCCGGACATAAGGGCATTGCAGGAAACGATATTGTAGATGAGATTGCCAAACGCATTGTTTACATACATTTCGAACAAGAAAACGAAACCTTTAAATACGGTATACTATGACATCGCTGCTGACATGAAAACACGGATAGGCAGGAGGTGGAATAATCTGGCCACTTGCAAAACCGTGAAAATCATGAGTACACAGAGTGCAGACAAATACGCCAGATTCGTATTAGCTCTGTCTAGAAAGCACAACTATCGTAGGTATACTGACAGGCCACAATTTGTTAGCGGTACACGCATACAAGATGGGAATTACAAACAACGATAGCTGCAGATTTTGAAATGAACTAGAAGAGAGGGAAACTCTTGAACACCTTCAATGTTATTGTCCTACATTAGCTACAACCCGTATGAAATGTTTAGGAGCTCTACAATATGAGAGGTTGGAATGTCTCTCAGGGTTAGACCTTCAGAGCTTACTTAGATTCGCGAAAAGCGCAGGTTTATTACAAGATGCCTACTACAAGGAAACGTTAGGGTCAAGCTCCTTCTGGTACCACTAAAGACCACTAGGTCTACGGCGCTTTCAGCCAGCCAAGTCAATTTAACCTAACTGCATATCTGTACTAGTGAGCAAAATATTCACTGGATTTGTCGTTATGAATATCCGTCAAAAGAGTTATGTTTCTTTTTGTGAAATGATGCGTGACTCTGTGTTGAAATTTTTCTTTTACGTTCTCTGTATATAAATAATAATTTAGTTGTGTAACCCAAAATTGAAACGCAAAATATACTTTTGTCAAACATAAAATAATATTTTAATTCACAACACGCAAATTTTTGTTTTTTTTTTACCGATTCGCCTAAAAAATTTGCACTTCGCCAAAATCAAAAGGCTGAGGTATAATTAAAAAAAAATCGTTTACTTGTTGTTCTAGCAACATAAATATTCCTCATAGATGTACGGGGAATGCTACTATCCTCCGGGTTGTCCTGCGGGTTGTTCCGGTAACGTAGAACCGACTATCGTTGGAACGAAAAAATCGGCTGCTGGGTTTTGCTGGTTTTGTGACAAATAAAAAAATTAACTGGGAACTGTCTGACGCACATTGCTGTTTCATGCCCGTGAACACTCCTCTATACATATTTGCATATATATCCCGTTGTAAATAATCATAAAAACATCACATTTTGACAAATTTGAGCTATTTATTTTTATATTTTTTTTTTTATTTTTTATTTTACATTATTTTTAACAAAATTATTTCTAGTTCATTCTACTACAAATACCATATAAAACCTGGTTACAAACTTTGCACAAGATTTATAAAAATTGACAATTTGACAATTAATTTTTTTAAATTTTAAGTTTTTTAATCAGAATTTGAAATTTTTACATCAAAATTTTAAGGTTTTTCATCAAAATTTCAAAGTTTTTAATCAGAATTTGAAATTTTTACATCAAAATTTCATGGTTTTTCATCAAAATTTTAAATTTTTTAATCAGAATTTTTAGATATATAATATTAGTCCTTTCAATTTTGACATAATAAAGTGCAAGTGTCTCCAATTTCTCGTTGATTTTTAATCACGTTTCTCGTGGCGGAGTTGGGCATTTTCTCCATATAAGAAACAAATTCCGTCAGAAAAAAAAATTATTGAAAATCAACCAAAGTTTTGATCCACTTGAAACTTGCACAAAATTAAACTACATTTTTTAAATTTTTTTAAATTTTGTTTTAGTTTTTTTTGCATTCCTGCATATGTAATTAAAAATCAATTATTTAAGAAAAATATCATTATGCATATTATATCGCTAAAATGACTGGGCTATAATTTTGCATATCTTCAGAGATTAAAAAGTTTGAAATTTACAGGCAAATTTTTTAATTTTTTTTTTAATTTTGTATAAAGTGTAAAGCCATGAGTTATACGGCATTTAATGTTGTTCATATATCCCTTATTTTTATAAATTTTGTTTTTTAATAAAAATGAGTAATAATCAAAACATTTCAATATTTGGTGTTTTTTATAATTTTGCAACGAGATATAGTTATTAACCTGCAGCTGGCAAATGAATCAAATTAAAAAGTTTATTTTGAATTAATATAATTTTTTGTTTTTATGACATACTAACATACCCAGAAAAGGAAAATTGTAAGGGGAACTTTGGCTGCCACGTCACTTTAGGACTCGGCAGCCGAATTCTGCACAATCATTTCACGCTCGTTATTCCTATGCTCGTTCGATCAATCGTTGGTCAGACGGGTTGATTTTCTTCACATATCACACCCAAAGTGTCGTCAGGCCGTCAGCTGATGTCTGTCAAATTTGCTCAGAGCCGAATAATGGTCTGTTAAAGAGCTTACATTTCAAATCTTTTCACAATGACTTGAACCTACTCTTCTAAAACAGCCCCCATCTTGTATCCACCTCATTGAATTAGCCCGTTTTCTACTCGGCCATAACAGTAGGTAGTTATCTTGTTGACAAAATTGACTTGTGATTTCACCGCTTTAGGCTGGAGTTTGTAAGCTACTACTGCAAAAACAACAATACGGATAAATATTTTTCGTACGGCTAAAGAAAATACATACAAAACCGCTCAGCAGTTCGATTTGTGTGTGTGGGTTTTTTTGTTTTTTTGCTAATTTTCGAGATATACGTCGGTAAATTAATAATAAAAAAAACGTTTTTTGAATGTTTAAAAGAATTTTTAGAAAAAGAATAAAAGAACTAAAAATAAATTTGTTTGAGTTTTTTTTTTTAATATTAGTTTTATTTTGTTATTTCAAAACAAAAATGTATTTTATTTTAAGTATACAATTTTTTAAAATAAAAAAATAAATAAATGTATTGAAAAAAACATTAAAAAAAAAAATTAAAAACAAATTTGAAAAAGAAGTTAAAAAATATTTTTAAAATAATAATGAAAATAAATGTTTATATTAAAAAAATGAAAAAAAAATTTAAAAAAGAAGTTAAAAAATATTTTAAAAATAATAATACCGCATTTTTTTTGCACTACAAAGAAGATAAAAGAAAATAGAAAAAATTTGTTTATACATATTAAAAAAATTTAAGAAAAGTTAAAAAATGTATTTAAGAAAATTTTATTTAAAAAAAAATTAAAAAACAAATTTAAGAAAGAAGTCAAAAAATAGTTTTAAAATAATAGCACTTTTTTCATTAAAACGAAAATAAAAAAATAGAAAAAATTTGTTTATATTACAAAAAAAAAGTTTGTACTAAAAAGAAAATAATTTGTATACTAAAAAGAAAATATTTTTTTTTTTAATATAAACAATTTTTTTCTATTTTATACTAAAAAGAAAATAAGTTTGTTTTTTAATACAAACAAATTTTTTCTACTTTTTTATTTTCGTTGTAATGAAAAAATGTGCTATTGTTTTAAAACTATTTTTTGACTTCGTTTTTAAATTTGTTTTCTTTTTTTTTTTTATAAAATTTTTCTTAATACATTTTTTCTAACTTTTCTTTAATTTTTTTGTTTAATATAAACAATGTTTTTCTATATTCTTTTATTTTCTTTGTAGTGCAAAAAAATGCGGTATTATTATTTTAAAAATATTTTTTAACTTCTTTTTTTAATTTTCTTTCAACTTTTTTAATAACTTTTTTTTAATTTTTAAATTTTTTTTAATATAAACATTTATTTTTATTATTATTTAAAAATATTTTTGAACTTCTTTTTTAAATTTGCTTTTAATTTTTTTTTTTTTTTCTATTTCTTATCTTCTTTGTAGTGTCAAAAACGTGGTATTATTAGTTTTTTTCGTTGTAATGAAAAAAAGTGCTATTACTATTTTAAAAATATTTTTTAACTTATTTCTTAAATTTGTTTTTTAAATTTTTTTTAATACTTTTTTTAATTTTTTAATTTTTTTTTAATATAAACATTTTTTTATTATTATTTGAAAATATTTTTTAACTTTTTTTTTAAATTTGTTTTTAATTTTTTTTAATGATTTTTTTTACTGTTTTTTAAAATTTTCCTATCTTTTTATCTTTGTAGTGTAAAAAAATGTGATATTATTATTTTAAAAACATTTTTTAACTTTTTTTTTGTTTTTTTTTTAATTTTTATTTAATAGAATTTTTGTTAATATAAACATTTATTTTTATTATTATTTAAAAATATTTTTTAACTTCTTTTTAATTTTTTCTATTTCTTATCTTCTTTGTAGTGTCAAAAACGTGGTATTATTATTTTTAACTTTGTTTTTGTTTTTTTTTTTAATTTTTTTAAAAATAAAAAATTTTTTTCTAGTTTTTTTTCGTTGTAATGAAAAAAAGTGCTATTACTATTTTAAAAATATTTTTTAACTTATTTCTTAAATTTGTTTTTTAAATTTTTTTTAAATTTTTTTTAATACTTTTTTTAATTTTTTAATTTTTTTTTAATATAAACATTTTTTTATTATTATTTGAAAATATTTTTTAACTTTTTTTTTAAATTTGTTTTTAATTTTTTTTAATGATTTTTTTTTACTGTTTTTTAAAATTTTCCTATCTTTTTATCTTTGTAGTGTAAAAAAATGTGATATTATTATTTTAAAAACATTTTTTAACTTTTTTTTTGTTTTTTTTTTTAATTTTTATTTAATAGAATTTTTTTTTAACTTTTGTAAATTTTTTTTTAATATAACTAAATTTTTTATTTTTTTTATTTTTTATTCTTTTCGGTTTTGCAAAATTGACTTACTACTGTCATTCTTTGTACCTAACAGTGCATTTCATTTATTGGCATTCTACTAGAGTCCCAACTAGCAGATGACATCTATTGATTTTGCGTTGAAGAACTTAGCAAATCTTACTTAATTTACAGAGTAAAAATTAATTTAAAAAATTCGCGAAAAATATCAGAAAGTCAAAGAGAATAATTGAACCGCATTATTTCTAAAATAAACGCCAACCCGAAAACTTAATACATTTCAAAACAATACTAACTGCATTTGTCTTTTGTATAAAAGTGAATAAAAATATGCATATAACAGTACTTGCACGCAATGACATATGAATAATGTTTGTATGTATGTAGCATAATACTTACCTCTTTTTTTAGTTTCGAATCTTGCAACTTACAAACTAGAATAAGATAATAAATAATAATACCAATAACAAAAAACAAAAAAAATTGACTAAAATATTAAAAAAAGAATTTGGTCAACAAATAATATGGCATGTAAATAAATAAATTACAATATTAATGTAATGATTATAGCTGATACAACTAGTAAATTACAGTTAGATTAATATTAAACACTTAGCATAGAACTCTAAATATAATGCAATTTACTTTATCAGAAAAAAGGGTAATACACATAAAAAATGAGAGGCGAGTTATACGCTGATAAATGAAATATTTCATAATGATAATTAAAGTATTACTTACCAGATATGTAGATTGTAATTATGTAACTATTGTAAGTTATATATCTACACATATACACACACATACATACATAGTATATATGCAATATATAAATTGCATTAAAAAATTGTCAGTAGTAAGAAATCTCCAAAAATAGCATATTAAAGCACATGAAAGGGAGAGAAAGGGAGAGAAAGAGGGAGTATGATGAGTATAAGGCGAAATTCTCTACTATTTCGAAGGAAGTATGACTTGAAAGAAACATTTTAAAGTGTAAATGAATGTAGGAAATTTATTCACCATAAAAGTAAGGAGGCGAGAGCTTTGGTGTAAAGCGTCGTCAAAGAGATAAGTGAAGCGAATGACTAGACTCAGGCTGAGGCCGCGCAATGAGCGGCTGAAAACTAACAAACACACACGAAATACTAAAGAAGGAGAGAGCGACCTGTGAGCGGCATTTCTGAGCGGCTTAACGGCACTGCTCAGAAGTAGCTAGAATCTGTGCGCAAACTTAATTTTTTTTTGTTTTGTTTTGTATGCTTGTAGGTTAGTGTTAAATGTGATAGATTTTCATCTATTCAATAAAAGAATATCCGTAGGCAAGGATAATAGATACCAGGTTGGCTCGTTAGGTATGGTAAAACAAAAATGTTTGAGGGGAACTTTGGATTCTATGTCATTCGTTTTGTTTTTCACAAAATTCAGCTTTAGCTTAGTGAAACAAAACGAATGACGTCAAATAACGGTCTGCTAGATAGACACCTAAACACTCTAAAAATCTTTTCACCATGATCCGTAGGCACATAACACTTATGTACACGCCCCGATTATGCATGGAGACTACTGTCTAGTTGCTGGTCTAGTAGCCATGCCAACTAGTATTGCACTTTGTATTACGTAAAGCGATTCCTTTCGGTATACAGAAAAACGCAGACAGCATCCCTGTGTTTACTTGTATAGGGTGATCAATCATGAGGTGCTTTTTTCAATAGTTAAAAAAAAACAAAAATGTAAATTATGTTCAAAACCTTTATATATCATTTGAAAGGACATTCTTTGACATTTACTTTTTGAATATGACTTCATTCAAATATTGGCCGCAACTACGCTTAAGGTGGTCCATTCTGAAGGTCCAATTTTCAGTCACTCGTTCGAGCATTTCGACTGGTATGTCGTGAATAACACGCGTAATGTTGGCTTCCAGAGCTTCAATCGTAGCTGGTTTATCAGCATAGACCTTGGACTTCACGAATCCCCAAAGAAAAAAGTCCAAAGGTGTGATATCACAAGATCTTGGTGGCCAACTCACAGGTCAGAGGATACGATTAGAGATAAATTTGTTCACCGAAACGACGCAGTAAATCTAATGTTTCGCGGGCTGTATGGCAAGTAGACGTTGTTGCGGTGTGAGTCTTTCCATGATGAAATGCCAAACACTGTTCAACAAATCCACGATGACAGTTTGCCACAACTCGCGCGCGATCTGTAAAAAAACTCAAATGAAAAAAACTCCTCTTAATTGATCACCCTATATAACAAGTGCCGTTTTAAATAATTGGCAACTTTGCTCAAAGTGTATGAGAATTTATGTATGTGAAAAAAAATATCAAAATCATCTTCGCGGCAAACATTAACGTTTTTTTTTTCAAAACAAAACAATTTGATCAGCAGCTTCGAGTTATTTTGCGCAAGTCGTGAATCGTTCGTCATTTTGCAATTTATTTCGCCCAAATGTACGAGTGTCCCTTGCCATTGATGGGTTCTTCTTCTTCTTAATTGGCGCGATAACCGCTTACGCGGTTTTGGACGAGTGCGCCAGTCGTTTCTTTCTCGTGCTAACCGGCGCCAATTGGACACACCAAGTGAAGCCAAGTGGCCAAGAAGCCAATGGGTTGGATACCATTAAATGCACCTAACGCTCGAACTGCTTACTCGCGGTAATTTTTACTGATCTGGAACTATTTTTTAATTAACTGCATATATTCAGGTTTTGACATCTACTTACGTTTAAAATTACGTACTGCATTTCCGTTAAAAAATGATCAAATAAAAATGGCAACTGGTGACGCGCAGTTTTTTCTTTGACTAGGTTTGGCAGCCGCATCGCACATAGAGACAACGAACGATGCCACTTAGACCGCGAAATGGCTCCGTTGTGAGTTCTTTGACTAGAAAATGTTAACAACTTATTTGGTGAAACCTAAGTTATAGTAAATGACCAAACACCGATTAAAAGGCCGAATCGAACTTCGTTCAACTGAAACCCAACGGTACATTTTAAAGGGTTCAAGTAATAAAGAGGCAATGATTTTTTTAAATCCAGTATTTTTACTAGGAAAAATGTATGATAGTAGCAACGCACTCTCTTATCGAACCGCAAAACGTATTGAACAACCTAGTATATGGACCAGAGAGAACCGTGCACAGTTCCGCCTAACAAAGCCTAGTGTTGAATAAGATTTCCTCACAATATGGGCAATATGACTAGAAAAGTGAAATTTGATGAAAAAATAATGCCAAGATCTTTTATCTCATCAACTGATTTTAACAAAGTATTCGATAAACTGTACCGAGCAACAAAACGTTATGAATTTTTGCAAAACTGATTGTGAAGCATTTCTTAATATTCCAAGAAAGATGATTCTTAGTACACCAGAGATGCTAATTATTAATATCAGATTGCAGTTTATGCTTGACATTCACAACTTTTAGGAAAGAAAAAAAATATAAAATAAAAAATAAATCATCTGCATAGAGCAAAAAATTAGCGTTAGAGAAACAACTACGAACATCATTAATAAACAGGACAAATAGTGAAGTGCCTAAAATACTTCCCTGAGGAACACCGGAAGAAGCCAAGAAAGTTGTAGGAGATGTATCGTCAATGGCGGCGATGTTTGCCACGCCACCCCCTATTAGAGCGATAGGATTTAACCCATTGAAGGAATGAACCGAATGAAATCCAAAGCACCGCATAAAAATTTACTAATTAAGATGGAATGGGACAACGTATAAAAAGATTTTGCAAATCTGTATACCTGTATGTGTACAGTCAAGCTGCAATGCTCTTGTAAAAAAACACGGAATGCTACAGCGAAGTTAGAACAGTAGTGCGGAGTAGCTTAAGATAGCTTAAAAACAGTAGTGCGGAATAGCTTAAGAGATTGCAACAGCAATGCTCCGATGCGTTCGCAGTCGTCATGCCTGTAATAACATTTTAGAAGCCATTTGAGAGATGCAGCGGCATATGGTATGACAAACAAAAATTCAACTTGTTGCTGAAAAGAGTCCAAGCGGAGGTCGCTTAAACACTTGCCATCCATCCGTGAACTGAATCGTCGCTAAACTTGAACTTTTTCTTTGCCAAAAACCATGAACGAGTGCCACCCACAATTCCACGTTTATTCGCCCAATGATCGATATCAAATGTTATAAAATACTAAAGTAATCATTTGAAAAATTATGTGATTAATGAGTGCAACAAGGGTTATAATTGTTTCTTTGGATGGATACGATGATTACTCTCTATTAAAAACATTTTAATTTTTTTTTGAATTGTGCATTCGCATGCAATTCGGTAGTTGTGGTGGGTGGTAAAATTAAAAAAAAAATAGGCAGAAGTGCGCACCTGAATAGGACTTGCGCTTATTCGAGTGTTAGTTGAGTGTTGATGAGCACAGGAATAAAGTCCATGCCGCTCATTGCGTGACCTCCGGCCTAGCAAACGCATATCGTCGGTGCAAATGCAGTACGCATTTGACGTGTACTCGTCGTGTGCCAATTTGTTTTTAGTGCCTAAAAAAATGTGTGTCGTTCTGTTGCTGTAGAAGCGCGTTTTCTTCTAATGAAATGCTGTTTATACCATAAATATCGCCATGCATTTTTTACATAGCATTTTCAACAATGAAACTTCTTTTATTGCAAAGTATGCAAAAAAAAAGTTAAAATTAAAATTTTTTTTTATAAAGTTAAAATTTTTAATTTTTTTTTTATAATGTTAAAATTTTTAATCTTTTTTATAAAGTTGAAATTTTTAATTTTTTTATAAAGCTATAATTCTCAATTTCTTTATAAAGTTAAAATTTTTAATGTATTTTTTTATAAAGTTAAAATTTTTAATTTTTTTTAAAGCTAAAATTTTCAATTTCTTTATAAAGCTAAAATTTTCAATTTCTTTAATTAAATTTTTCTTTTTTTTTATAAAGTTAAAACTTTTAATGTTATAAAGTTATAATTTTTTTTTTATTAAAACAAAATTTTCAATTTCGTTAGTTAAAAGTTTTAAGTTTTTTTTTATAGTGTTAAAATTTTAAATTTATTTATAAAGTGAAATTTTTTAATGTTCGTTTTATAAAGTTAAAATTTTTAATTTTATTTTAAAAAGGAAAAATTTTCAATTTCTTTACAAAGTTAAAATTTTCACTTTCTTTAGTTAAATTTTTTTATAAAGTTAAAATTTTTAATTTTTTTTCTAAAGTTAAAATTTTTAGGTTTTTTAAAAAGTTAAAATTTTCAATTTCTTTAATTAAATTTTTTTGTTTTTATAAAGTTAAACTTTTTAATGTTTTCTCATGGTTGGTTGGTTGGTTTAAGGGTGACCCCGCATCGGAGTACCACATAGACCGCAAGTTGGGTCCGTTGTGTTGCCCTAGAGCTCATTATTTTAAATGATTTCCCCACCTAACCGAGATTTTTATTGTAGATTTTGATCAAAGATATTAATTCGTTTCGAAAATTTGATGAGAGATTCGATTTTCAGGTCCGAGAGTACTGAAAGATTGTCAATTGTTGGAGAGCCTAGAAGAGCGAGTCGACTTCTGGCTAGACCCGGACAACTGCACAGCAAATGTCTGCTCGATACTTCCTCATCTTCGTCCTCGCAGTATCTGCACAGGTCGTTCTGAGGAACCCCGAGCCGACGTGCGTGAGTGCCCAAAAGGCAATGGCCGGTGATAAGAGATGTTATATGCCTTAGTTCGTGTTTCGAAAGACTTATAAGGGTTTTTGTCTGTTTCAGATTGTAGGATGGCCAGATTTGTCTGGTCGTGACGCAAGTAGTTTCCACTCGCCACCTCCGATCAGCAATGCTGTAAAATTCTCGATCGATGAGCATTTTACATGTTGAGAGCGGAATGTGGATTGTGGGTAAGTCACTAACATTTGATTGCGCAGCTCCAGCTCTTGCGAGCTCATCAGCTTTGCAGTTACCTTCGAATCCACTGTGACCCGGTATCCAGATAACTTGGACAGAATTCTGAACACTTATCTCGTTAAGAGATAAGAGACAGGATCGAACCACATCTGAGTGGGTATAAGAGGAGCTGAGTGCTCGAACGGCCGCTTGGCTGTCGGTGAAAAAGCGGATATCCTCTAGTGATATTCTATTTTCTAAGAGAGTTTTCGCAGCATACCAGATAGCGCATACTTCCGCTTGGAATACGCTACAGTAGTCGGGTAATCTAAATGATAGATTGATGTGAGGGGATTTGGAAAAGATTCCAAATCCCACTTTGCCGTCTTGTTTTGAACCATCTGTATATATAATCAGAGGGCCATCGATTTCGGTTAGATTTGTCTTCCATTCTTCCCTAGTTGGGAGTGAACAGGAGAATAGCAAGGGTGGTGATGGAAGACTTACATGATAGTCTATGTCGGAAGAGATAACAGTGTTCCTGTTCAGTATGGCCGAATGGCCAAGATACTTGTTACATTTCGATATAGCATTCATGCGTGTCGCTGCTTTCGCTGCAATCGCTTTGCCAGCCAGATCGATGGGGAACAAGTGAAGCAACGTATTTAGAGCCTTAGTAGGTGTTGTACTTAAGCATCCTGTTATCAGGAGGCAGGCTGTTCTTTGGACTCGATCAATTGTGGCTACTCTGCACCGTTTTTCGAGTGCTGTCCACCAAACAACCACACCGTAGAAGAGTATTGGTTTGATGATCGAGGTATATATCCAATAAATGTTTTCTCATAAAAGGTAAAATTTTTAATATATTTTTAAAAAGCTAAAATTTTCAATATCTTTAGTTAAATTTCTCTTTTTTTATAAAGTTAAAATTTTTAATGTGGTTTTTGGTTTTTAAAGTTAAAAGTTTTAATTTTTTTTATAAAGAAAAAATTTTCAATATCTTTAGTTAAAATTTTTACTTCGTTTTATAAAGTTAAAATTAAAAGTTTTTTTTTTAAGTTAAAATTTTCAATTTCTTTAGGTAATTTTGTTGGTTTTATAAAGTTAAAATTTTTAATTTTGGTTTTTATAAAGTTAAAATTAAAAAAAAAATTGTTTATAAAAGTAGAATTTCCAACTTCTTTAGTTAAACTTTTTTTTACAGAATTAAAATTTTCAATTTCCTTAGGTTTTTTTTATAAAGTTAAAATTAAAAAAATTGTTTTTACAAAGTTAAAATTTTTGAGTTTTTTTATAAAAACAAAATTTTCAATTTTTTTAGTTAAAATTATTATTTTTTTTTATGAATTTAAAATTAAAAAAAAATTTTTTTTCTGAAGTTTTTTTTTTGGTTAAAAATTTTAATTTGTGTTTTTACAAAATTATGTTTTACAAAATTAATATAAAATAGTCAATTTCTTTATTTACCTTTTTTTTTGTTAAAATTTTAAATTTTTTTTATAAAACGCGCACTCACTTTTCATTAGCTTGTGGCTAGCATGTGTGCGTGAAAAAAAAATTCTGCCACATATTCTGAGTTGCCCTTCTTATGACTTCTAATCTTTTATTCTGAGTAGTTTGCAATGGAATGCGTTCAGAATTAAGTACTCGGTAATGTTTGGCGCGAAAAAATGGATATTGACTAAGAAGAATTTGTAGCAACACCGACGATGTGCATGTGTTTGTAAACTTGCTGTGTTGCATTGTCCATCTGATAATCAAATTACTTTCCAATTTAAACTAAAAAACACCGCAAGGACGAATGCTAATCTCTAAATACACTTTTCCAAGCAAATTAGCTGCAAATCTCTTCGTAATTTTTGTTGTGCATGAAAATGTTTCAGTTATTGTGTTGGATGAGTCTTGGTTTATTTGTCTAACTACAAAAATATTCAAATATAACTGACTAAATACCGCAAACGAAAAACCAAAAACAAAAAAAAAATTAAAATAATAAGTGTACGAAAATGGGCAAGTTCGTAGAAAGTGCAAAATTTTCAAACGGAGTCATAGACGAAATCATATTTTGCTTATACTCCTTGTATGTGTACATATGCATAAATAAACAAAAACTTGTACTTGTATTTGTATTGTATATGTATAATATTAAATTAAACTAAATTAATTTAAATTAAATTAAATTTAAAAAACCAAAACCAATAACGAATTGAACAAGAAAACCAAATCAAAATAAATACAAGTCAACAGTCGAAACTCGAATACATAGTCGATTCACAGACACAAACACACGTAGACATGCATACATGCATACATATATACTTACATATACTATATACAAGGTGGCGCAAAGTTAGTCACCCTATCGGCAGATTTTTAAATTTTGCAAATAGCGCCGTATACGTCAATTTTATTTGACACAGCCAAGCAAATCAACAATTTGTGCGCGTAAAGGGGAAAATGGGGATTTCCATCACGCAAAATAATTTTTTGTATTTAACCGTTGTGCAGAATTCGACGGCAGCAAGAACGGAATAATCCGCAATAAATTATTTTATTTTTAAAGTTTGAGGGAAATAAATAATGCCGGTAATCCTGTAGCATTATTTTCCATTAGAAGAAACAGTAAAAGTCTTGTCGACAAAAGGTACTTTGACTACATCGCGCTATTCGAGCCGTGATGCAAAAGGGTTAATAAAAATATTATAATTTTTAAAAAAGTTAATTTTAGTAAAAAAGTTATTTTTTAGTAAAAAAGTTATTTCTTAGTAAAAAATGTATTTTCTAGGAAAAAAGTTGCATTAAATAACTTTAAACTAAAGGGTTAATAAAAATATAATAATTTTTGAAAAAAGTTATTTTTAGTGAAAAAGTTGCTTTTTGTAAAAAAGTCATTATTTAGTAAAAAAGTTATTAATTTATAAAAAAATTATTTTGAGTAAAAAAGGTATTTTTTAGTAAAAAAGTTATTTGATACAAAAGGGTTAATAAAATGTAATAATTTTTAAAAACTTTATTTTTTTGTTAAATAGATTTTAGTAAAAAATTTTTTTTTGTAAAAAAGTTATTTTTTTAGTAAAAAAGTTATTTGATGCAAAAGGATTAATAAAATGTAATAATTTAGAAAAAAAATTATTTTTAATAAAAAAGTTTTTATTTAGTAAGTAAATTATTCAGAAACAATGCTGAATGAGTAATTTTGCGCCATCTAAATACGCCCGCACACACACACTCACTCACTACACTCAAAAAGTTCGGGCACATTCACGCATTCAGACACACAAACACATAAATGCATTCACACGCATATACATAGAGGCACCCAGCTATACATATATACATATATATACATACATACATTTCGATATTTAATAATAAAATTCGTAATGAGATATTAAGTTAACTAAATTTTTTTTAGCATAACGAATATTGTGGAGTTCGAGACGAGTTGATGATGAAAAGTCGTGTTTTTTGCATTGATTTCACAAAAATAAAATTCAGATACATATTTAAATGATATTAAAATAATTATATTAAAATTGTCATATGTATGGTAATCTTAATACAAAATGAAAATTATAAATGAATTATTAAATAACTAATTAATTAACTAATTAATTAATATGAATAATTAAAGATATGTAATAGTTTATATAGTAATTGTAGTTTTGTTTAAATGAATTATAATTAATTAATTAATAAATTCGTCACATTTGAAATATACATAAATAAATATATTTACAGACAAAATACATGAATGAGAAATTGTAATAAAATTGAAGTATCAATCGATTTTGGCATGGTTTTGCTTTTTTTCTTCGTTTTCACCTGTCGGTAGGAAGTCGCTCACACAGCGCAATGCTTGCATACTCTAGGTTTTAAACAGCCCAATCACAAATACGCCGGGAAGTGGTACGCTTATTGATAAATTTTTTCTCGACAAAGAAAAAAACCCACAGTTCTAAACTCCCGCGTACATGGGGTTTCTCTAAATCAGAGAGCTGCGATGAATACCTAGATTTTGTACATGATGGAAAGAATAATGAGATGGCGCCTATCGTGGTCCCATTACTTTGCTCTCAGCGAGTTTGACAATGAATGACGTCGTATTAGCACCAGTATGGCCAGATTACCATTTTCGTAAAATGATTTAGAATTTTTTTTTTGTTATTTGTTATTTAGTCTCGGAGTTTTAGTTCTTTCTTCATGACATTTTTCAAGCCTATTCTAATTAAAAGTAATGTTTATAATTTTGTAAAATATAAATTTTTTAATAATTAGTTCAATAATTCATTCAGCTTCAGCTTTACTTTTTTTAACATCTGGTGGCATTGCTCGCGATTGCAGTTGTTGTTGGTGTTCCTCTGCTTTCAGCAGTCAAACCTCTCTCTCGCTACTGCAGTGTTGCCTAGCTTTGGATATAAAAACGCACTAAAATGCCCATTAAAGAAAATAAAATACCAAATTTTTATTGAATTACTTAAAGAACTTTGAATGTGTGACCAATTGTCTTTAAATGTGCGTTTTTTTTAATAAATGTGTTACGGATATGTACAATTTAATCTATGAGCTTTTTGTTAAGAGACACTCTTTTGTTAAGGGAACTACTTATTTGCTATATTTGAGGTTATGTAACTGTATAAGGTACTATTTTTGTAAAAATGTCAGTTTGTTTTCTTTAGTATTTTCTGGTATTTTGTAGCTTATTTTCACATTGAATACACCTCTTGATGCCCTATGGCCCACTAAGGATTGATGGCCGGAAGAAACGATTACACCTCTATGGTTTTAATCCGCATTCAGTAAATTCAAACGTCTTTTAAAATGAGTAAAAAGGTTTTCAATCTTAAGAAAAGTTGAGAGAGGGACATTTAATATTCTTGTAGCAAAAAATTAAATTCACACTTTCAAAATATCAAATTTTATAAGAACCAACTAATTTTCTTTAGCACTAAAATCTTCTCAGAGTGGCCTTTTTTAACCTTTTTTTTGTATGATAATAAAGTTTTTTTTTAACTTAAAGTTTCGGTAGCTTTAAATTAAAAAAGAGAAGCAAACATGAAACTTTAAAATTTTCGCATTTTCGATATAAAAAAGCACTAAATTTATTGCGAAGAGCAAATGGTTGGCAATACTGCACAACTCGGAAAAACGTGATGTCACGCACTCTCTGATGGGCGCAATCAAGGTGGATTTAATAAGGTGACAGCATTCACCCAGCTGAATTTTTCGCCGTAGGTATGGCTTACGTCAAAATGATATGCTTTGTTTGTATGTATTGGTATGTTTACATTCGTATGTTTACATTTGCTTGCTGATTTTGACATGATGCTTGCACCAAACGCAACAACAAATACATGTAGGGTTTTACTTATATGTGTTTGCTGTCACCTGTAATAAATTCGCCTTGGGCGCAATCTTCTTTCTATCATTCTTGGATTTTGTATATAATCGATCATTTACTCGGGCTTCTCATGATCAGTTGTTTTTGTTCAGTAACAAGCAATGAGCTCATAGCTCATTGTGCATGACGATTGCGGCAACACATTCATGCTCGCTTCATCCATAAAAGTTATACTAGCGTGAATGAGTATTGAAATGTTGTATGTATGTATGATATTACACAGACTCCCCGTCACTACAACCAAGGCTCGAAATAAGGATGATAGAATACAAGTATACGCCTTCCGAACTCGCTGTGTCGTCCGAATCCATGAATAAACAGCAAGGGGAATTACTTATTTGTGAAGGGAGAATAGGCGAAAGCAATGGAAACAATCAAGCAGAAGAAATTATACGCACACGCACGCACTTTCTTGCCAGTGTATACGACGCGTTGTCGTTAAAATTTTGCAATAAATAAAGGGAGGTGTTGAATGTGAACCACACCTAAACGTCAAGTTTTTTTTTGCATTACATTTGACATTTTTCAATTTCAGACTAACTCAATTTTAACCATGGAAAGATACACAATCGAGCAACGCGTTAAAGTTATTCAGGCTTATTATAAAAACGGGCGTTCAAATCAAATTTGAAGAAAACCATCTTCAGTGATGAGGCACATTTTCACCCCAGTGAATTCGTCAATAAGCAGAATTGCAGCATTTGGGCGAATAATAATCCAAGAGTGATTGCCAAAAAACCAATGCACCTACACAGAGTGACTATTTGGTGCGGTTTATGGGCCGGCGGCATCATTGGGCCGTATTTTTTCCAAAATGAGGCCGGTCAGGCAGTTACTGTGAATAGTGTTCGCTATCGTGAGATGATGACGAACTTTTTATGACCCGAATTGGAAAATATGGATGTGGACGATATGTGGTTTCAACAGGACGGTGCCACTTGTCACACAGCTAAGGAAATAATGGCTCTTTTGCGCGAAAGATTCGATGGCCGAATAATCTCACGTCGCGGCGATGTCAATTGACCGCCAAGATCGTGTGATTTGACACCGTTGGACTTCTTTCTTTGGGGTTATTTGAAAGAAAAGGTGTACGTCGTCAAGCCAGCAACAATTCAAGAGCTAAAGGATGAGATAATTCGGCACATTAACGGCATTGAACCTCAATTATGCCTCAGCGTCATCGAAAATTTGGGCCATCCGTAATTATTATTATTATTATTATTATTATTTAGTGACTGGTATGAATACCAGTACTAAAATTATGTTTGAGCATTGGCTGCAGAGGCCATCAGCTCTGTGTCGTCTGTGGGTGTCTGGATTCTTTGTTAATTAAGCCATACAAATATTATCATAATAAAGAGAAAGGGCAATAATTTCTTAAAAAAATTGTATTTGATTCAAAATCAATACCGGCCCTTTAAACTTAACCACCCTTTATATGTAATTATTTTATTTTACAAATTTTTTTAATTTGTAAATTTTTTTAAATTTGTAACTTTCTTCTACTTTATCTTTTATTATAGGCCTTGTCTGTCCTTTCTTAACACAACAATTAGGATACATACATTTTTATACATTAAAGTTTACATATGTACTTTGATACATAAATTCATTTAAAATAACCTCCCGGCCCCTATTAAGGGCCCCAATTAGCTCACCGCCTTGGCATTTTAGAAAGTCCTCAGTCCTTTTTGGTATAGCAACATTTCCTAAATCCGACACCAGTTCATTAGAATACCAGCGTAGGTGTTGAAGAATACGTCGCACCATTTAGACCTGAATGGGAAATTATCTACACTGATGGCTCAAAAACTCTGGACCACACCACGTTTGCAGTAGTGCATGCTGATGGTGAACCAATAACGAAGGGTCAACTACCTTACTACTGTTCTGTGTACACAGCACAAGCTATGGCAATATATAATTCCATAATAGTTGCATCAAAAACGAAATGAAAAAACAATTATTTGTTCCGATAGCAAGTCCACAATATCAGGTATCATTAACGTGACAATCAAGTCGCCCCTTATTTCAAGCATACGGAGCATATTAATTGAGCATCAAAATAAAGTCAAAATAATGTGGATTCCTGGCCACGTTGGTATTAAAGGGAATGAGTTTGCCGACCAAAAGGCTAATAATACGTTCACATATGCTTTAATCACCTATAAGTCCAACAAATTAATCTATCCGTTCACATCTGGCAGATTACCTGCAAAATTGGAAATCAGCTGTCAATACTGCTTTGAGAGGTGTTTCTTCTTAGAAATTATTTTGGTGGAATATTTTGCAGTTTTGGGTTTGTTTAATCATTAACGATATGAGGAAAAGATAAAGACATGAGAAATTCGTGATTACATTTTATAATAAGTAATAAAATGACAAAACGTTTATGGGCACACGCCCATTGTATTAGAATTATGTCTACAAACCTGTTTTCATTGCCGGCGTCCATTTTATTTAGTTTTTCCTTTGACGCTTCTCTTTACAGGGTTGTATGTAAAAAAGTATGGTAATAATCTAGGATTATTTTATAATCTCAGATTTCGGGAGAGAAATTTTGTATGGGTAATCCCACTTTTTCATTACGGATTGGGAGCTAAGCACTAAAAAGTAGACAATCTACTTATATGTGAACGTATGATAAGCGAAATAAAAAATTTTTGTAGCTCAAGTTAAGGGTTAACAAAATTACCAATCTGATTTACTCATTTGACTCTCTCTATGAATTCTTATGTAGAAAAATACCAACTACGGTATTAAAGAGAATGGTAAGAGTTGGCAGTAGTACAGAGCAAAGAGAAGTGTAATTTCTAAACAGCCGGCAAAAGCACTGCTACAACAACAACAAAACTACTTAAGAGAAATAATCATAAAGAGTGTGCATTTTTTGACTCCATCAAACGCAAGTGGTTGATTTTATTTTGCATTTGGATTTTGTTTTGCTTTAGTTTGCTGCCTTGGCAGTTGTTTATTGATTTGGTTTATGCTGGTTTGCGTTTTTCATTATCTATATGGCGTCATACATATCGACATGCATATCCAAAAATGCTTATTTGGCGTTTTTTGCGTTTTGAATTTCAAATCTGTCACAGCAATTTACATACATACATGCATACATACATACAAACTTATGTACCAACACCCAAAATATTAGATTTCACGCGGTAAATTTGTGATTCGCATAGACATGAAAACAAAATAACAAACAAATTTAGCTGTAGGTAAAAATCGTAGATATTTGGCTGGTTTGTGGTAGGAAGTCGAGCTTAGTGCCCGATATTGACAGTTATGAACACGTTATGCACTTATAGATACATACATACATAACACATATTTAGAAGTGCCTAATCTGTCGCATTGTTAGTATTTTCAACGAGCAACGAGTGAGTATTTTTTTTCTAAATCCCTCATAGGCAATACTAATACAAATTTTAGTAAGAATTCATTAATAAAAAGCAACGGAATTTAAAAAAATTTAAAAATCGTTGAATGAGCTAAACACAGAAAGGGCATAAACCGAGAAACGGAAAAATTGCGTTATAATTGCATTTCTAGGCAAAGGGTCTTTCAAAAGACGCGCCTAGATATTGTTTTAAACTAAAACATGTAAAAATTTAGATTCTTTATGGGAAAAATTTAGTATAATGTATACTGCTTTGAAAAAAAAGGTTAAAAGGGGGGGATAGAGGGTTGTATCCCCATCTTAAAACTGAAAACCGCACCCTCCGGAGTCTTATAGTTTTTAAGTAATTTAATGTTAAAGTTCTGTAATTTAGCGAAAAGTTGGTGTTGCCATACACCTGAAATAAAAACGAAATTCGTATGCAGAGATGTTCAGTGGAGGGTTGATTGGAAAACTGCAGTATTTTTTGCTGTCATTTAAAATTGAGAAATATTTTTGAAAATAGAAACATACGAAACTTAAAAACAATGATATTCAGAGTATCACAAAAAAATAATAATGTAATGAAAAAATTACAGTTTATGAGTGTATTGCTTCGGTCTGTTTTACAA